>PVJS01019758.1:0-33367 GCA_004027185.1 Glis glis
GGCGGAGACCGGAGGATCTGGGTTCGCAGCCAGCCTCAGCTCTCTCTCTCCCTCTCTCTCCCCCTATCTCTATCTCTCTCTCTACCTAGTGAGGCCCTCCGCAACTTCGTGAGACCGGTTTCAAAATAAAGTATAAAAATATAGGGCCGGGGGTGTAGCGTGGAGGTAGAACGCCCCTGGGTTCAATCCCCAGTACCGCAAAAAAAAAAAAAAAAAGCAATCGTAAGCCAGGCATGGTGGTGCATGTCTGTAATCCCAGTACTTGGAAGGCTGAGACAGGAGGCTCGGAGGTTGGAGGCCAGCCTCAGCAATGTAGCAAGACTTTTAGCAGCTTTGTAACACCCTGTTTCAAAATAAATAATAATGATAAGCAGGACTGGGGATGTAGCTCAGAGGTAGAATGCCCCTGGGTTCAATCCCCAGTGCTCTCCTCGCCCCAGAAGCAATCAGAGTTCCAAGCAGACGGTAACTCCATGCTCCTGCTTTAGCTGGCCATTGAAATCACCACTTTCCAGCCCCACGATCTTGATCAAGTCACGTGACCTCACTGTGCCTCAGTTTCCTTGTCTGTACATGGGAACGAACATAGCATTAGAAGAGTGCCTGTCAAGCCAGGCGTGGTGGCGCACGCTTGTAATCCCAGTACTTTGGGAGGAGGAGACCGGAGGATCCGGGTTTGCGGCCAGCCTCAGCTCTCCCTCTCTCTCTCTCTCTCTCCCTGTCTCTCTCTCTCTCTTTCTCTCTCTCTCTACCTAGTGAGGCCTCCGCAACTTTGTGAGACCCGGTTTCAAAATAAAGTATAAAAAAATAGGGCCGGGAGTGTAGCGCGGAGGTAGAACGCCCCTGGGTTCAATCCCTGGTACCGCAAAAAAAAAAGAAGAGTGCCTGTCACGTTGTAAATGCTCAGGAAAGTTTACTCCGATTAATGGGGCACGTTGGTAACAGGGACTGAGACTTCACACGCATGTGTGCGTCACCACGTATGTGTCACTACACGCACAGCTGCTCAACGAGTGCAGGGGAGGAGACCTGGACGCCGCACAGCCACAGGCCGGAGAGGTCTGGAGACCTCGCAGCAAAGTGGTGGACGTGGGGAGCCCGGCCCTGTGCACAGCCCACTGCGCCATCCGGCCCTGCTCAGGCTGCCTGGCCTGACCCACTTCAGTCCCGCCCAGCTGGGAGACTGCGGACGCCCCCCTCATCCCAGTGGGAGCTGCAGAAGTCAGTCCTGGACAATTGAACTTTCTTTTCTCTTCCAAAGAGGGATCAGCCGTGTGGGTCCTTTGAAAGGGCTGCGATTACATCTTCATTTGTGGGTAATGGGATTAGCACGCATGGCAGAGCCTCTGGGAGCCCTGGGGAGGATTGGTAGGCCTGCCCGCGAGGAGGGAAGGGGCTCGGAGGGCTGGGCTGCCAGGCTCTGGACACTGCCTGGGGGAGGAGCCGGACTTGGGGAAACTGGAGTTAGCCCCATTCCAGTGCAGGGAGATGTGCGTGAGAGAGACAGAGAGAGAGAGAGAGAGATGGGTCTTTTGTACCTTCAGCCCCCAGGTATCAGAAGGCACTCAGGCGAAGTCACAGGTTGAATCTCCGGCCACCCGTGTCCAGTTCTCAGCAAGACTCCTGGCCCAGTGGCACTTGTGGGATGCCCTCCACAGCTCTGGCCGCCACCTGGCCTCTGCCCAGAACTCACAGCCTGTCACCTCATACGATTCTCACCACGCCCCTGCTCCTGCGAGGCCACCAGTCATCTCCATCTTCCGTGGGAGAAACCCCGGGGGCTTGCGGACGCCGGAACATGCCCTCTGAACTGTCATCAAGGGTCCCTGCATCGGGCTCTGCAGGCCACCCAATGGATTTTGCTTGTTGTTTTGACACTTGTTTGTGTGTTTGTTATTTCTTCAAAATTTTCTCTCTTGTAAAAACCTTAATGTATTATTTTTCCAACCTTTAATTTTGAATTTCAAACCTACTAAAAAAATCGCATGAGTAATACAGTGAACACCAATACACCCTTCTTTTAGAGTCTGGATCTACCAGGAATTAATGTTTATATTTGCATGCATTCTGTGTGTGTGTGTGTGTGTACACATACATATATATCTTCATATATAGAAAACATATAACATATGTGTATATGTATTAATATGCACATACACATGCATATGTGCATTTAACACAGGTGTGTATATGTGTACGCATGTGTATATATGTTTCTGTGAACCACATGCACACATCGTGACGCTTGTCTCCTAAATATTGCAGCTGGCGTCTTTTAGAACATGGCCGTTCCCTTACATAACACAGTGAGCCTCGCACCGGGAAACGTTAGCATCGACTCACTTCTCAACAATGTTCTTTAGACCTTTCCTCTTTGTAAATCACTCTCGGCATTAACGTATCACTTCTCCTCGATGTGAGGGCGGGAGCTGAGAGCAGATGGAGCAGGGGACCATCCTCCTGGGTGACACCTTTCTGGGAACCCTGCCCTCTGATACTGCTTCAAAAAGTCAGTAGAAAGATCCAGTGCCCATCCTTAGGGAGCTCCGGGGACTCCATCTCCTTGCTTGTGAGAGGCTGCGACTGTCTCTTCTGCGTCAGAGGCCAGCTCAGGCACCTCCCCAACGGTCCCCTTCCCTTCCCCTCACCATCTGAACTCAGATTTTCCCCCTAGCAGCTGTGAACCCATCCCTGTGGTACAGTCATGAACTGCCTGGATTCGCCTGTCTTTCCCATCAGCCTTTGCTGGATGCCTATTTCCCAACTTCCCTTGCGGCTAGGGTTGGCCATGTGGTCAGTGGATCTAACTGGTGAGGCTGAAGGGGAAGCTTTCTGTGACATCTGCCCCTGGGGGATTTGCACTTTGTACTTCAGGAAATGCCCCTCCCCTCCTTCCTTCCTGCTTCCTGCCTTTGAACGTGGTTGTGATGCCTGGAGCTGTGGCAGCCCTTTGTGATCCTAAAGCAGTAAGCATGAGGACAAAGAGCCAAGTGGCTGAGGATGACGGAGCAGAAATATGGGAAGAGCCTGGTTCCACGACACCAGCATTCAGGTGCTGCTCCTGTGCTAAACTGCCTCCTCCCACTTCTTGTGGGAGAGAAGCATGCATCTTCATTTCTTAATGTACTGTTGAAAACATTCGTAACTGATAGACGGGCACAATGCAAAGTATAAGGCAAGTAAGACTAAACACAACTGGCTCAAACAGAAGAGGCAGCCTCTAATGAGGTGCATGAGCCAGGATATGTTACCTAACCTTTCTGAGCCCCAGTGTCTCAACTACCAAAGAAACCCCGTTGTCGTCTGATTTTCAGTTGTTGTGACCAAAATCCCTGACAAGAACAACTTAGAGGAGGAAAGGTGTATTTGGCTCACAGTTTCAGAGGTTTAGTCCATGGCTGGCCAGCTCCAAGGCAGAAGCATCATGGAAGTAGCACAGTGTGACAGAAGAAAGCTGCTCAACTCATGGCAACTGGAAGCAGAGAGAGCGAGAGGAGGGGAACGGGACGGGACATAGAACAGTCCCTAAGACCATGCCCCCAGTGACCCATCAGCCATGGCCGCCTCTGAACCTTCCTGCATTGGGGATCATGCTTCCAACACATGAGCTGTTGGGGGACATTCTAAACCCAAACCATAGCAGCCCCTTGAAACCAAAAAACAGGAAATGCTGCAAGGCTGGGAAGACACATATATAATTGCTCAGTTGACAAATATTTGTTGAGCAGCTTCTATGTACTTTTCATTCAGTGAACTTTTAGCAAGCGCCTGTTATACTCAGGCACTGTTTTAAGCCCTGCAGCCATCTTAGTGAAGGAAAAACCCTTCCTGCAGTCAGTTCACATCCTGAAGTTTCCTTGGAGCTATGGTCACATTCCAGGAACGCAGCTCAGCGGGCAGGATGGTTTCCATTTTTTGCAGCTAAGAAAACTGAGACTCACAGAAGTTGCACTGGCCCACGGGGCTGCTAACCTAGGTTTGAGGGAGCCAGAGTCCACCCCTGGCATGGGCACCGCACAGTGGGGCTCTTGCTGCTGTTTTGGGGTCGATCACGTGAAACATTAGCGAATCACAGTGATTTTGCAGCTGTAAAATGTTCTGGAGGGAGGACAAGGCCGTTTCCAACTGCATTTGGAAATGTGTTCCTGATTTTCATCCACTTTATCAGATACATAAACTGGATTATCTGGCGAATGGACGGGCTCAGCGGTGCATTATCAGCCAATAACCTTCACTTGTAACTGCTCAGCCCTAATGGAATTACCACGCTGAGAGAGCCCTGGCCCAGCCCGGCTCGCCCTCCTATTTATTTTTATTATCCCCTTCTTTAGCTCTGCAAGGAGACTTAAAAACCCAAGTGCAAGCTTTCCATCTCCAATTAGGGTAAAGCAGGAAAGAACTTCACTGCTAGGATGCTGCTAATGTGGTGGGCACCGTCACCGCCCCCGGTCTCCTCCTAGTGTTGGCTCTGGGAAGTGCACTCCATCAGTCCACTCTACAGACGATGGCGTTGAGGCTTCAGGAACGGCTCACTCAAGGTCATGCAGCCTCAGTCAGGGCCGGGCTCCAGCTGAGCCTGCTGGTACTTATGTGATTAGCGTCTGACCCCCGCACAATTCTTGGCACAATAACCACACCCTTCTGATTCATGGCTGGGTCGTCTCAGTTCCGGGCCTGGTAGCTAATAAATATCTGTGGAATTGGGATGCGCTGTCTAGGACTCCTGGCCGCCTCAGGGAGGGTGTGGCTACACTTCTCTGACTCACTTGCCTCTGTCTGAGAGGGGATGCCTGGGCACAGGGCAGAGAGACCCGCAAAGAAGACTCACATTTGAGAAGTGCAGAACGCAGGCCGAAGCCAGGAGCCTCTGGGGTGTCCACTCATGGCCCAGGTCGGCCCCACCTGAGCCTCTGCGGGTGTCTCTCATCAGGAACCAGAACTTCTGCTGCTTCCCGAAACACGAAGAGGAGGCAAATGCATGGGCTGCCCCTGAGTGCTGGAATCTCACAGGTAACCCCCTCTCCTTTCTGGGCCTCAGTTTCCCCATGAATAAAATGAAGGCATTTGGGTTCCTGGACTCAGTCTTCTCTCAGCTGAGCACCCTTCCAGAGATGAAATTGCACGACTGTTTTCCATGCACTGTAAAGCACCAGTTTAAAAGCCTGCCCTAAGCACCTTCTCTTGGTCTATTTTTAGAGTGGGCAGCTCAACAGACGGACAGGAATCAAGCCATCGGTATGCGGGTGATCAGACAAATACACCTAGACCATACTTACCAGGTACTTCAGTATCTCCAGTGTGCAGATGATCAGACAAATACGCCTACTTCATTATCCCCCCTTAACAGGTAAGCAAACTGAGACATAGGTTGTGGTTAAATTTCAACAGGAAGCCAGACACGTGGCTCATGCCTGTTATCGCAGTACTTGGAAGGCTGAGAAAGAAGGATTGCAGGTTCAAGGCCAGCCTCAGAAACTTATCAAGACCCTGAGCAACTTAGCCAGACCTTGTTTCAAAAAACAAAAAATAAATTAAAAAGTAAAAATAAAAAGAGCTACGGTATAGCTCAGAGGCAGAACACCCTTGGGTTCAATCCCCAGTACAAACAACAACAACTAAAAATTTCAACAAGAGTTTTGATGGGACATTTACACTTGAGCAGAGAGAAAGCCCAGGCTCACCTCCCAGGCTTTGGGGAGCCCGGCCCTACAGATCCAGGGTAAGGAGTAGGCAAGACAGTTGTGACCTGCAGACAGCCCACGAACGTCTACATGTCTAGCCGGCCACCTCTCGGAGGGCTGTCTCCTCCCTGGGCACCTGAGAAGTTGACATAAGGGAGATATGACCAGGGTCTACACCACAGCCACCTGAGTGTCCAGATCAGTTAAGGAACGCCAGGAGTCTGGCAGGGCCTGTGACTGGCCGGCCTTTGCTCATGGAAAACTGCTCACATCTGTCCAAATCCCATCCGGCCAGGCGTCAGAACACAGCTGCTATCCCCAGCACCACTGAGCCTGGACAGCAGGACCGCAGCTCTGTGGGACCACGTACCTACTGTGTGCCGGGCTCATGCATGGAACTGTACTGGCCCCCACACAGGCCAGGGAGGGGACCGCACTGCACCTCCTTTCCAGTTAACACCGGGAGCGTGTGTCCCCGGTGACACAGCCCGGGGTTGGGAGGAACGGGATTTGTTCACAAATAGACCTGGGTGGAAGCTCTGTGTTCATTCCATGCCACGAGTCCCCAGACTCCTGGGAGGCAGAGACTGGTAAGGGCTCTTCCCCTGGCACTACACGGCCAGGCCGCACTGGAGCTTCATAAAGGCAAGGATCCATCCTGTCCACCCACCTGTCCCCGAGGTTGGCACACGGGAGAGGCTCAGGAAATGGCCGGTGGGTGGGACTCCAGGGTTAGATGTGGGAAGGGCTCCGAAGGAGGGTTGGGGACACCAGAAGAGAAGATGCAGGAAGAGTGACACGGCCAAAGAGAGAGAGGAGCAAGACTTCAGGCCACAGATGGTCTCAGCCAGGACAGAATAGACAGAGGGGGAGGTAGTACGTTCACCAGCCCTGGAGGTGTGCAAGCAGAGCTGCATGAACCTGTGGCTGGGAGATGTGGGGGGGCATTCGTGCCTCCAGGAACAGCTGCACAGGCCCCTCCTGCCCCTGAGAGATGGGGTTCTGATCAAGATGACCGCTCCCCTCATTGCTCATGCCCTTTGAATGGAGGTAGAAAGATCCAGAAAGGCAGGCACAAGGCTGCTCTTCTGAGCTGCAGATGCTCTGTTCTTGACCCTGAACCTAAGTTCCTCCCCCGTTCCGGGTGAACGCTGGTCCCTGCAGCAGGTGTCTTGTGCACCCTGTGTGTCGCGGTGGCCTGAGCGCAGCCCCAGCCAGCCCCCCCCCCTTGCTCTCCAAGTAGCCGCGGGCGACGGCAGGGATCTGTGGACCTCTTTGAGTGATGTCGCCTTCAGTGACCTCCGTGAGCACGCTGGGGCCAGGGCCGCATCTCTTTCTCCCTAGGGACTGGTATATGAGCCTGCACAGAGTGGACACCCCAGAAACATCTCCAGGAGAATTGAGGCGCACTGCCCAGCTCCGGGCCCTCCCCTGCCTGGCTGCAGAACTCCAGAGTGGCGGGACCTCCTGGTGCAGTAGACGGGGCCTTGGGCTCGAGAGAGACCTAGGATAGCAGTGATATCATTGAGAGCCTCACTGTGGGCTCTTGGCCCCCCATAGCAACCTCTGGAGGCAGGAGCATCAGTATCCCAAGCATCCAAGTGGGGAAACTGAGGCAGCGAGGTTAGATGGAGAAGGATTATGAAAACCAGAGTCTGGCTTCTGAGGCCACACCCCAAGATCTAGGCTGAGGGTTATGGGACATGGCTGCTCCACCAAGTCCAAGAGGATGGTGGCTGTGGGGTCCCCTCCCCACTCCCCTGGCTCCCCCAGGAAAGGGGTCAGAGCTCCTTGGGGTTTGGAGCCCCTACTTCTGGGGCCAGCAAAGCACTGGGCATGGGGTATGCACGCACAGAAAGGCCTGCTGATGACTGGAGGCTTTCCTTCCACTTACGCACAGCAGGAAGGAGGCGGAGCTCCGTGCGGCTTCCTCCGCCCACCGAGTCCCTCAGCGGAGCCTCGGTGCCAACTTTGGGCAGCTGCTTGTGAATCCCAGATAGGACAAAGGTTCTACGTGTCACCCGGACCTTCTGCCGATGTCTGAGACCCTCCCCAAGTGCTAACAGAGGGTGCCTGGTGTCATGGAAGAGGCCCAGCGCTGGGTCCAAACCCCCAGCTTGTGTGCTTATAGGTGACACGGATAGTGCCCCAGATGCGGACTCTGAGAGTGGCTAGTGTGCAGGAGGTTCGTTCCTTCCTTCTTTCCTTCCTCCCTCCCTCCCTTCCTTCCTTCCTTCCTTCCTTCCTTCCTTCCTTCCCTCCCTCCTTTCTTTTTCATTCATTTTTTTTCTTTTTTGGTACTGGGGATTGAACCCAGGGGCATTTTACCTCCGAGCTACTTTTTCCTTTTTTTATTCTGAAACAGCCTCTCTAGGTTGCTTGAGGGTCTTGGTAAGTTGCTGAGGCTGACCTCAAACCTGCAATCCTCCTGTCTCAGCCTCCCAAGTACTGAGATTACAGGCATGCACCACTATGCTGGCTCAGGACATATCTTAGGGAGTTTCTAGGGCACCACACCTGTGTATGGGTGGGCAGGGAAGAAGCAGGCAGGGCAGAGAACTGCATAGACCCTCAACACAGGAGCCCCGGGGCTCTGGAGCTAAGGAACCAGACCTAGGTACTCCATTGGTCAGGCACTAGATGGGGCTGACCTTGGACAGCGGCATAACCTTGGGTGACTCTGGCTAGCCCAAGTCCAGGTCCAGTGTTTTCCAGCCAAGGAAATCCCCAGAGGGCACAGAAGGCTGAGGCCCATCTTCTAGCAGCTGGGTGATCTGAGACACGCCCATGGTGGGCACTCTTCTAGCAAGTGACTTGAGCCACACTGCCCGACCTCTCTGAGCCTCAGTTTCCACAGCTGCAAATGGCAGAAGCAGCTCTTCTCTCAGGCTTTTTGGTCTCAGGATAACTTTGCACTCCTAAAAATGATAGAGGACCCCAACAAGTTTTTGTTTAGTTTCTAAATCTACTGATACTTAGAAATGTCAACTGAAGATGTATCTTAAATGTTTATTAATTTAAAAATCATAACAAACCTCTTACATATTAGCATAGTGTTTTTGTCTTCAAAAAAGAGAAGAGGGACATTGTCTCAAATTTCTGCAAAGCCTTTTGTGTGTGGTGTAGTAGAAGACTCCTGCTTCCTCCCTGCACTCTGCGACCTGTTGCGATCAGCTATTTGGTCAAAGTATATGAAGAACATCTGGCTGTACTGGGATGTGGTTGGATAAAGGGGAAGTATTTTAATAGCCTTTTAAGGTAATTTCATTTTTTTCTTTTATTTGCTTTCTGTGTGTGTGTGTGTGTGTGTGTGTGTGTGTGTGTGTGTGTGTGTTTGGTAGTACTGGGGATTAAACACAAAGGCATTCTACCTCTGAGCTATGTCCCCCAGTCCTTTTTATTTTTTGTTTTGAAACAGGGTCTCACTAGGTGGCTGAGAGTCTCACTAGGTTGCTGAGTCTGGTCTTGAATCTGCAATCTTCCTGTCTCATCCTCCCAAGTACTGGGATTATAGTCTTTATATCTCATGGAGCAAGCTCGTCATGATGGAGACAAGTTTTATTTTGTAAAACTTGTCGAAACCTCAAATCTCATCAGCAATAAATGCTGTTAATCATTCATGTCATAGTGTGAGGCTCACTTTGTTCATTTTCAAAAACTGTGCAGGACGCCAGTTTGAGCAACCAGGGTTAACCTGTCAGTCCTTCCTCCAGCTAGAAATGATGCTCTGTGAACCAAGTACTCAGTTCAGCGGGCAACCTGCATTCATGCATTTTCTGTTGCTGTAATCAAATTGCAGACTCTGAGAACTTTATGAAGAAAAGAGGTTCAATGAACTTACAGTTTGGGAGACTGGCCATCCAAGACCAGGTGGCCTCATCTGAACGGCTTCGGGTGAGGGCCTGATGGCAGATGACATCGCAATGACAGGATCACAAGCACAGCGATGGCCTGGAGAGACGAGACAGGATGCCAGAGGGATTCAGGAGCCAGGCTTACTCTTTTATAATAACGTGTTCTTGTGGGAACTAACCAGGGTAGCATGAGAAGTACATTACCCCCAAGGGCAGCATCCCCATCAACCTAGCCACCTTCCCCTAGGCCCCACCTCTTAAAGGTCCCGCCACCTCTCAGCATCACCACACTGGGGACCAATCTTCCAGCTTGGGGGACACACACACCATATCCAAGCCACAGCACAACTTGGGTGGTCGCACAGGAGCTTTTCCTTGCGATGACCACGATGCCTCATCTGCAGAGGGTTTTGTGCCCTCTTTCCATTTTGCCACCCGAATGTTCGAGACATGTATACTCAGGGTTGAGACTTAATAGACATTAGCGAATTACATTGCTTTGTAAGGACAATGTATTCGCTTCCCACTGTGACTGCACAGCAGTTAACGACACGGTGCCACTATTGGTTTTGTACTACCGGTGAAATGTCAGTCAACTGAAACTTAGTATTAGTAGTATTAATACTAATACCTGGGTACTTGTTAGTATTAGTATTACTACGCAATAGATTTTACCTGGCACACCTCAGGGAACCTTCAGGGGCCCATGGACCAGTCTTTGAGAACCACTGATATTAAAAAGAATATGGTATTTGAAGTCAGACAGATCTGAGCTCGAATTCCAGGTCACACTGGCCGTGTGACATTGAGCCACTGACTTTACCCCTCTGAGCTAGTTTCCTCCACTATAAAATGGGGATTGTATTACCTGTTCACAGAGTCAGGAAGAGACTCAAATGGGACGATAGCTATGAAAGTGCCTGGTATAATACCTGGCACATAGCAAGCGTTTCATAAATGTAAACTCCTCTCTGGTACGAACTGAACTATATTCCACCCCCCAAATAATTCATAATGCGACTGTAGCGGGGAGACAGCCTTTATGGAGGTGATGGGGTCAAGTGAGGTCCTTAGGTGGCGGTATCTGCACCTAGCGAGGGAGCCCTCTCCGGGCACCGAGTTTTCCAGACCTCGCTCATGGATTTTCAACCTCCCAAACCGAGGAGAAGTCTGTGCGGCTTGAGCCCGCACTTGGTGGTGTCTGCCACGGCGGCCTGAGCAGCAAGCACAGATGGTTGGGGCTCCGATGGTTTGAAAGGCCTTTGTTAGCTGGAAAGAGCTGGGCAGGAGCAGCCACTCTGCTGCCAGATGGCCCCAGGCAAAGCTCCAGCCTCGGGGATCAGGCCCATAAGGAGATTTCTGACGAGAACATTCCAAGATGCCAGTGGAAAATCCTGATGCTGAGCATTTGAGAACCATATTGGGAAGAAAGCAATTTTCTAGTTGATTTTCTAAAACAATAAACAGTGGAAAGAATGCCAGGGTGGTAGTTTGAACCACCACAAGCCAGAGAAAATCAGCTTCAAGTCCTAAAACCGTCCAGCTGACTCCCTAAGGGAGATATGTCACAAGAAGACACCAGCAGCCCATCTGGTGGCAATGATGGTATGACACTGGTGATTATGGTGGGGACAGGGATGGCAATGGTGACGAAAATGATGCTGATACTGATCGTGATGAGAGTGTATCATCTGATGATGATGGTTAGCATAGTGATGGTGATGGTTACTATAGTGATGGCAATGATGGTAACTATAGAGATGGGGATGGTTATTTAGCCACGATGATGGCAACTATAGTGATGGTGATGGTTACTATAGTGATGATGATGGTAACTATGGTGATGGTGATGGTTACTATAGTGATGGTGAAGGTTAGTATAGTGATCATGATGGTAACTATAGTGAAGGTGATGGTTACTATAGTGATGATGATGGTAACTATGGTGATGGTGATGGTTACTATAGTGATGGTGAAGGTTACTATAGTGATGATGGTAACTACAGTGATGGTGAGGGTTAGTAGAGTGATCATGATGGTAACTATAGTGAAGGTGATGGTGGTAACTACAGTGATGGTGATGGTAACTATAGTGATGGTGATGGTTACCATAGTGATGATGGTTACTTTAGTAATGGTGATGGCAACTACAGTGATGGTGACCATTATTATAGTGAAGGTGAAGATTATTATAGTGATGATATTAACTATAGTGATGGTGATGGTAACTACAGTGATAATGATGGTAACTACAGTGATGGTAATGGTTACTATGGTGATGGTGACAGTTGCTATGGTGATAGTGCTAGTTATTATAGTGATGATGATGGTTGCTATAGTTATGGTGACTGTTACTATATTGATGATTATGGTAACTACAGTGATGGTGATGGTTACTATAGAGATGATGATGGTAATTAGTGATGGTGATGGTTACTACAGTGATGATGATGGTAACTACAGTGATGGTGGTGGTAACTACAGAGATGGTTACTATAGTGATGATGACAGTAACTACAGTGATGGTGACAGTTACTATAGAGATGATGACAGTTACTATAGTGATGGTGATAGTTATTATAGTGATGATGATGGTAACTACAGTGATGGTGACAATTACTATAATGATGATGAGGGTAACTAGTGATGGTGATAGTAACTACAGTGATGGTTAATATAGTGATGGTGATGGTAACTGCAGTGATGGTGATGGATCTTGATGGTTACTATAGTGATGGTAACTACAGTGATGGTGACAGTTGTTATAGTGATGATGACAGTTACTATAGTAATGGTGATGGTTACTAGAGTGATGGTGATGGTTACTGCAGCGATGGTGATGGTTACTATAGTAATGATGGTGATAACTACAGTGATGGTGATGGTAACTACAGTGATGATGATGGTAACTATAGTGATGGTGATGGTTACTAAGTGATTTTGACGGTTACTATAGTGATGGTGATGGTTACTATAGTGATATTATGGTTACTAAAATGATGGTGATAGTTGCTATAGTGACAATGATGGTAATGGTGAAGGTTACTATAGTGGTGATGGTTACTATGGTGATGGTGATGGTTACTATGGTGATTATGGTGATAACTGCTGTAATGATGAGAGTTACTATAGTGATACTGATGGTAACTACAGTGATGGTGACAGCTACTCTAGTGATGGTGGTGGTGACTACAGTGATGGTGATGGTTACTATAGTGATGGTCACAGTTACTATAGTGATGGTGGTAACTGCAATGATGGTGACGGTTACTATAGTGATGATGATGGCATCGATAGAGATGACAGTTACTATAATAATGATGATGATGATGATGATGGTGATGACAATAAAATAGCTATTTTTGAGCCTCACATACAAGGAAAGTATTGTGCTAAGTGCTTTAATGAATGTGTCAATACCTTCAAGGAAAGTATATTATACCTAGTTTACAGATAAGGAAACAAAGCCCAGAGAGGCTGAGAAACTTTCCCAAGGACACAAAGCTGGGGAGTGGCTGAGGCTTTTCATCTGTCCCAATAGTAACTTGTTTTATGTTATTTTCCTTTCCTTATTTTCTTGGTGTGACTGTTCCAGGGCTGAGATCAGGGTTTGGGTTGTAAGAAAAGGAAGCTGAGGAGTTTGCCCAAAGTCACACAGCTTATAAGTGGCCAAACCAGGATGTGACTCCAGGCATGTCCTCCAGCGCTGTGTGGCTCCAGCAGTGTGAGGCTGAGGTGCAGGTGCAAGGCCTTGGTAGAAGTGTGCCTGTCAGTTTGACTTCCAGAACCCAAGAGCCTCTGTGGGTCCTCTCCCAGGGGGGCAGGAGAGGGGGCAAGTTGCTCAGCCTGGGCACCAAGCAAGGTGTTTCGGCCCTACCCTGCCTTCTCCTCAGCTCCTGAGCCATGCATCCAGTGAGAGGCAGAGCTGGGATTTGAACCCAGGCTGCCCAGCTCCGGGTCCATGTTCCTAACCATCAGGCTACCTCCTTCCACACTTCCCATGACAGACTCGCCACAGCTCCCCAGGCCCTCTGTCCTCACCCCCTGGCCTGGCCTGGATTTCCATCCCACTCCCTGAACCTTTGGGAGCCAGCCACGTTCACTCCTGCCTCTGGCCCTTCGCACCTGCTGTCTTCTCTGCCTGGATTATACTTCCTCCTTCTCCCGGTGGCTTCTTCCTCCCCTCTGGCCTCAGCTCACACGCCCTGCTGACTGAGCTCTTCCCTGGTCCTCGAGCTCCTCCAGAGTCCTCCGGCTTTCCTCTCTGCTGTGTTGTCACTGCTGGGACACACCTTGTCCCTCCGCTCACTTAACAGCCATTCCTACCACTCGATGGGACAGTTCTGTCTGCTCAGTCCCGAATCCCAGAGCCCCTGGAGCACAGCAGGTGCTCAGTTAACATTCCACTGATGAATGGGGGTCTCCGGAGGTATTGCTGTCCTTGTTTTGCAGACACGGGGTCCGAGCAGCAAGCCCGTGAGCAGGCGAAGCCAGTTTAGCCAGGGATGTTTCCAGCTTTAACAACAGAATTCCCTCCTCCTAGAAAACCTCTTAGTCCTGGGAAAGCCAGGATGGTTGGTCCCCTCTGCCCGCTCCCTGACAGAAGGGCCCAGCTCACCTCACTGGGGAGGAAGGGATGGCATAGTAAGAGAACAGGAAAACAAGAAACAAAGCCCCAACTGCCCCCTGGCACCACACAGTGCCTGTCCTGCTCAGCCAGCCAGGCCCTTCCCCACAGCCACGAGCCAGCCACGTTGTCCTATCACTACTGGGCACCTGAGGCCCAGCGGTGCTGTCCCCATCCGACGCCCAGAAGTGCCAAGGCTCTGAGGCTGTCTTCAGGCATGGAGCCTTGATGGCGGAGGCCACACAGAGCCTGGTAGAGGCAGATTGAGGCCCAGGCTCCGGTTCAGAGCAGTCAGTTCCCAATCCTGGCGTCATTGCCTGTTAGCATGGGGGCTACGGGCAAATGCTGCCCTCATCTCCCTGACGTTGGTTTCCAGTCTTTAAAATGGAATAAAAGAGTCCATGCTGAATTGTGTAAGGGCAGCCTGAGATGGCGTGCACAAAGATGCAGAGCACAGAGTACGTGCTCAGTAAAATCAGCACCTACTGTTTCCCAGGTCAGGAAGACCCAGGACCCACATCACAGCTACTCTGCAGTCTCCATGGGTGGAGCGAACACATAAACTGGAAAGCAGCAAAGCATGCTTCTAAGTGCTTATTTTAAAACAACATTCAGAGCCGGGCGTGGTGGCGCACACTTGTTATCCCAGTACTTGGGAGGCTGAGATGGGAGGATCGGGGTTTGCGGCCAGCCTCAGCTATTTAGTGAGGCTCTCTGCAACTTAGTGAAACCCTGTTTCAAAATAAAGAATAAAAATAGGGCTGGGGGTGTAGCTTGAAGGTAGAATGCCCCTGAGTTCAATCCCCAGTACCGCAAAAAATAAAATAAAATAACATTCAGAAAGCCTTGGGAATGGTATTAAAAGTTCACCTGCACACCCTCCAGCCAGATTCAACCTTTCAGGCTCTGCCAAACTTAGGGTGCCATTTCTCATATGCACATAACTGTCTAGGACATTTTGGGAGTGACAGCCATCTTGCCCCATACCCCTGGAGCCCGTGGTAGACTGTCAAGGCGGCCACCTGATGTCTAGTTCTCACACCTTGAAGTCTGGGGAACTAATGACTTGTATGTGCCAATACAATGTGGCAGAAGCAGCCCTGGGCCACCTGCCCAGGCTTCATGGAAGTGACAGGCTCTGTCTGTCCTTCTTGGAACCCAGTCCCCATGTAAAGAAGCTCTGAGGAGTCTCAGGGACAGGGAGGGTGCGTTGAAGGGCGAGGCCCAGGCAGCCCCAGGCTGGCCCAGTCACTCCTGCCACGTGAACAGAGCCACCAGGGAGGTGCTGGCTGCCTGCTGAATGTGGCCAGGGAACAAGCCCACCGTCCCGTCCTGGGCAGAAGAGCCACCCAGCCAAGCCTGGCCAGCTCCCGGCTCCAGCCTTGCCAGGGACAAGGGACTCTGGCCATTACGCCATGATGTTTGGGGGGCTGACACTGGAACAATCATCCCCAAGTGTTTCCGCATGCATTTCCTTTGAACGAGGACATTCTTTTAGATACCACAGCACGGTTTTCAATGCCGGGAATGTTAACATTGGCCTAATGTCATTATCTAATCCAAACTCCTTATGCAAATGTTACCAGTGGTCTCAGTCACATCTTCCGGTACAGGAAGGATCCTTTTAAACAAATTCGCATCTATTGGCTAGGAGCATCACTTGCAACTGAAAAGCAGCAGGGCTGTCACCCAGGAGGCCTTGCCTATCCATCCAGCAGCTGGCCATGCTCAAGGGCAGCAGGGCTCGGCCACCCTGGGGGGCTCAGGAGCGTGGGCAGCCCAGGACCTGGGTGGAGCAAAGGGGAACTGGCTTCTTTTTTCTTTTTTGCAGTACTGGGGATTGAACCCAGGGCATTCTACCTCTGAGCTACAGCCCCAGCCCTAGTTTTTGTTCTTTATTTTGAAACAGGGTCTCACTAAGTTGTAGAGGGCCTCACTAGGTACCTGAGGCTGGCTACAAACCTGGATCCTCCGGTCTCAGCCTCCCAAGCACTGGGATTACAAGCGTGCGCCACCACGCCCGACTTGAACTGGCTTCTTAGACCTACAGCCAGGGATGGCTTTCTGATCTCACCCCAACAGGCTCAGTGACCCTGCACATGGCACCCAACTCCCAGGGTCCCCTGCAAAAATAACCACATCCCGGATTCATGGGGTCACCCTCGGGGTCCTGCCGATGCTCCGTCAATGGGAGTTTCCACCCTTCCCTTCCCACAGAATGCGCATTTATGCCTGAGCGATGGACGTTTTGGCTCGAGAAAGCCTCGGTACCCACAGGATGGAAAAAACAAACATTAGCGTTGAAGAAAGCAGCCTGTTCCAGGGACCATACTGGCTTCCCTGTCTAGAAGCGCAGCCCGGGAATGACCCACCAGCCGGCCCCAGCAACACCGATGGGCCAAAGAACATTCCCGGAGTGCTGGTAGAGACGGACGTGGGTCACAGCGGCCGATGCAAACCTTCCCAGCATCCGCTGACAGATGAAGCCCTTCTTGGAACCCGAGATGTAGCAGTGGATAGAGGCAGCTGCCCAAGCCCCCTTCCTCCCAGCTCTCCCTTATAAATCCACTTTGGAGCCAGGTGTGGTGGCACACACCATTAATCCCAGTACTTGGGAGGCTAAGATAGGATACAGGTTCAAAATCAGCTTCAGCAACTTAGAGAGACACTCGGCAACTTAGTGAGGCCCTGTTTCAAAATAAAAAAAATGAAATAGGGCTGGGGTGTAGCTCAGAGGTAGAATGCCCCTGGGATCAATTCCTAGTACCAAAAATAAATAAATCCATTTTTTGTGGCCTCTCTGTGCATCTTCTACCTGGTGCCCTGATAGAGCTCAGAAGGAATCCCCAGGCTGCCCCCAGCGGAGAGTGGGCAGGGCTGGGTGATTACAGGGCCAGCAGCAGGGACCAGCCCTTGTCCTTCCATTGATAGTGATAGTGATTTCCCAGGGGGCTTTAGTCTAAGGCACATGGAGTTCAAGAAGGGTGCCCGTGAGGAAGGGTGGTGCCGCTCAGCTGGGCCCCGTCCTGTCCAGGTATCCACATGCTCCCACTGCCCTGTCAATCAACCACGTGACATGGAGGCCTCATGGGATCAGAGTCACCCTGCGTGGCTCTAGCTCTTGGGCTCTGGAGCTGGGCTGCCTGGATTCCAACCCCCCTCTTTGCATGACCCTGGGCTCTCTACTTTGCCACTCAGGGCCTCAGTTTCCCCATTTATCAAATGGCACTAGCAAGGAGAGCTCGGTGATAGGGCAGCCGTGGGGGACGGAGGGAGTTGTGAAGGGCTCGGCGCAGGGCCCATCCCAGACCAGCTGATTCGCTGACTTCCTTTCACGCCCAGTCAAGGAGATGCCCGGATGTTGTTCAAAAGCCCTTGAGACATAAACAATGTAGATTTCTTTTCATCAAGGGTAGACTCACATTGCATGAAATTCACCATCGCACAGCGTGCAATCCAGTGGCCTTTGACCCATCCACAGGTAGTGCCGCCATCGCCACTGCTGAGTTCCAAACATTCCCATCACCCAAAGGGAAAGCCCACACCCACCAACCGCCACGCGCGGTCTGCTCTCACCATCCCCGGCAGCCACTCATCTTTCCCTCTGTGGGTTTGCTTTACGGTGGAATGCTATTCCACTGGACGGAGACCGCGCTTCGTTTATCCGCTCACCAGTCCACGCCCATTGGCTCTGTTTCTGCCGTGTGGCCATGGAGAATAGTGTTGTAAACACTCCTGTGCACATTTCCGCGTAGACGCCCCTTTTCCTTCTTCTCGGGTGAACACCTAGAGGTGTGGCTGCTGGGTCACATGGTCAGCTTCTAGAGAAATCACCTGCACCGCTTTACTTCCCACCAACAGCAAAGGACGGGTCGGTTTCCCCACATCCTCCCCAGTATTTAGCCCCATTTTTTCATGACAGCCATCCTAGTAGGTATGAATGGGGAACAACATGTTTTGTTGTTGTTTGGTTGTTTTATTTATTTGTTTCGGTGATGGGGCCTGAAGCCAGAGGCATCCTACCTCTGAGCTACACCACCCCTTCTTATTTTTTATTTTGAAATAGGGTCTCGCCAAGTTGCTGAGGGTCTTGCTATGTTGTTGAGGCTAGCTTCAAACCTGGGACCCTCCTGTTTCAGCCTCCCGAGTACTGAGGTTATAGGCATGCGTCACCCCACCTGGCTACAACATGGATTTTAAATGAAGCTAAAAAATATTTTTTTTATGCAAGCATTGACCCCACAGCTTTGGTCCTCTGTGTGCCAGTGAGGAGACTCAGGGGTGGACAGGGCTGGGGATTTCCCCCCTCTGAGCCTCAGTTTCCCCCACTGCAACATGACCCTGCTGTTGACTTGTGCTTCTCAAATGAACCTCATGGAAACATCGGAGAGTAGACACATTTGCCGTTGCAGTGGAATTGTGTCAATCTGTCCTCCAGTCACGGGGCAGGAGAGTCACTGGGAGGGACTCATGTCCCACTGGAGTTTTTCTTGTTGCCCTCAAAATCTTACACGTGGCGGTAAAGAATGCGTGATCCCCAGGGCCACTGAGCCAGTGTCAATAAACATCTTAAGACAGAGCCCCCCAACACCCTACCCCTGCCTTCAGACCCTCAGAAAGCCCTGGAGCACATCAGAACGGGAGCGGGGGTCCCCTCCAGCCTGGCATTCTAGGCTTCTCCAGCCCATGTCCACTGCCCCGAGAAGGCCCCAGAGACCTGGGTGGCCGTGTGGAACATTCCAGGCCCCTCTGTTTCTTAGAAGGAAATGTGGTTTCATGTCAACCGCTCGTCTGCTTCTCAGGGCGTTGGCATGGCTCCTGAACCCTCCGCCCAGAACACCTGCCCCACCTTCTTCATCACCCAGCTCCTATAGATCTGTGGAGACTGACTCAGTGTTACTTCCTCCAGGAAGCCTTCCTGGACTGGGGTACTCCTCCATGTGCTCCCAGAGCCCTCTCTGTCATAGTATATCTCCCCCGTTTCCAGCACTTTCCATTTAGCCAGCCTCTGACACTGGGCTCTAAGTTCCTTAAGCAGAACTGTGGGATCCGCATCAGGGTCCCTGGCACCCATGGAGGTCAGGCCTGGAATAAGGTGCCCACCAGGGCTGGCCGGGGCCTGGGTCTTCTCTGGAGTCAGCCCACCCCGCGGCTCATGGTCCCAGCAGATGGTCAGTCATGGTGTCCGCAAGCTGAGCCCCTGAGCCAAGTGGGGGCGCTGGGGGCTCCCTATGGGGAATCCAGCATGGCAGGGTGACTGCGGAGGGGTAAGAGCTGACAGCAAGCTGTCCTGCTCCGATCTCCTCTTACCTCCGGCCACCAGGAAACCCAGAACCGCCCGTCCCCGGTCCTCCCAAGGCGGCGGCTGGAGTCTCTCCACCTCTGTGAGCTGCCCGAGGCCTGAGACACGTCGCTTTTGCCACGTCAGATCTGCCAGAGCCCGGTTCCACCTCTGGCCTCCAAAGAGCGCTGGTAGATAGGGTCATCCAGAATTCCCTAAAAGATGTAGGGGACAACAGGGCAGAGTCGAGGGGGAGCTGGCCAATCAGACGGGAGGACAGACAGAAGAAAGGGCGCTCCCCGCACACCTCAAGACAACAGGCTTCCAGGACACCACAAGGTGGGCGTCCTGTCTGCAGTCCTAATGCAAAGCCCACCTGGGACAGACCCGAGGCCTGTCCCCAACGCCCGCCTGGCCCAGTGTCCACCGCGGAGCACAGTGTCCCTGAGCCGCTGGGAGAGCGTCTCTGGGAAACGTATGTCCCTGGTTGCTTTCCAGCACTCCGGCTGCCTTTCCTAGGGGGTCACGATGGTTTTTTTGTTTTGTTTTGTTTCTTTGTTTTTGTGGTCCTGGGGATTGAATCCAGGGGCATTCTACCTCCAAGCTACACCCCAGCCCTATTTTTTATTCTTTTTTTTGTGTGTGTGCAGTACTGGAGATTGAACCCAGGGGCATTCTACCTCTGAGCTACACCCCCAGCCCTATTTTTTATTCTTTATTTTGAAACAGGGTCTCACTAAGTTGCAGAGGCCTCACTAAGTAGCTGAGGCTGGCTGGGAACCTTCCATCCTCCTGTCTCAGCCTCACAAGTACTGGGATTACAAGCGTGCGCCACCACGCCTGGTGCACTGTGGTCTAGGGTAAAACAGAGAGAAGGCATCCAAGCAGCAGCTTGAGGTAATGGATGCAGGGAGGGGAAGAAGCGGGCCGATGCTCCCCTTCCACAGGTCCTGGTGCAGAACTTGGGGCGCAGGGGAGGACCCCGCGGCTTGTGAGGTCCCTATTGAGAAACCAAAGGCCACATTCAGCCAGCAACAGGCTGCATTGGAACGTTCTCTGACTTCAATAAAAATCGACAATCTCCCTAAAGCCCTAAAGGTGGGCTCCAGATGGATTAACAGCTTAGACATGAACATTAAAATAATAAAGCTAAGAAAAGAAGGCAGAAGCAGGTCTTTGGACCAGAGGAAGGTGTCATTTTACTCTAAAAGATCCTAACAGCAGAGAACACAGAAAAAAAGATGGGGTTCACTGCATCGAAAAAAGGGGATCATAGCCGGGCATGGGGGTACACACCTGTAATCCCAGTGCACACCTGCACATCCCAGGACTTGGGATGCTGAGACAGGAAGGGTCACAGGTTTGAGGACAACCTCAGCTACTTAGCAAGACCCTGTTTCTAAAATGAAAATTTTAAAAAAGGATGGGGTGTAGGTTGGAGGTAGAACGCCCCTGGATTCAATCCCTGGTACCAAAAAAAAAAAAATGGAAGGAAGGAAGGAAGAAGGAAAATAGGGACTTCTGTTCATGCCGGACACCACAGACAAAGGTGGTCAACAGCACATTTGCAGAGACTGAAGGTGACCATTGGTCTCTGCTTGGAATATACAAAGAAGTCCTACCAAGCGATAAGAAAAAGACTCAGGAAAGACAGACACGGGTTGCGCAAAGGCAGAGGAGAGATCTAAAGAGTGAGAGCCAACAGCAAGAGAGGTTCAAGAGCCCGGCGTGGTGGCGCACTCTTGTAATCCCAGTACTTGGGAGGCTGAGACCGGAGCATCCAGGTTCGCGGCCAGCCTCAGCTACTTAGTGAAGTCCTCCACAACTTAGTGAGACCCTGTTTCAAAATAAAGAATAAAAAATAGGGCTGGGAGTGTAGCTCGGAGGTAGAATGCCTCTGGATTCAATCCCCAGTACTGCAAAAAAAAAAAAAAAAAAGAGGGAGGAGCCGGGCATGTCGGTGCACCCCTGTAATCCCAGTACTTTGGAGGTCGAGACAGGAGGATTGCAGGGTAGAGGCCAACCTGAGCAACTTAGCAAGACCCCATTTTAAAATAAAAAGGGATGGAGCAGAATGCCCCTGGGTTCAATCCCCAGGACCACAAAAGAAAAAGAAAAAGAAAAAGAGGGAGCGCTTTCAACTTCCCTTGTGAAAGTCCAGTTTACCCACGGGGAAGCACTAGTGTCGGCGGAGGGACTTGGAGAGTTGGGCACTCTGCGCTGTGAATAGGACAGTCTTTCTGAGGGTGCCCACCAGCACAGACAGAGCTGAGACCTGGCACCTCTCACATCCCTGAGACTCCACCCCAGGTGTCAAGGTGTGGGTACCAGGACAGCTGTCTCATAGGTCCCTTGAGGACACAGGTACCTAAGTGGCATTCGGGAACAGCAGTTGGTGACCCCTCAATGGGAAACACGCGAGGCCAAGGAAGGGCATGCCAAGTGCTCCCCAGCCCGGGGTGGCACGGGAAGCAAGGGGGATGGAGGTATCCAACCCAGAGCAGGTGCGTTAAGCGTCGCAAGCTCTTAGACATAATATCCGCAGGAAGAGAAAGCTCGCACAGGGAGCACCGGCCCTCGCTTCTCTGGGATCGCATGACACCCAGACAACTGTTCCCAGGAACTTGCAGGCGCCGAGTTTTTTATTCACTTACTCTTCCGGGGTCGCCTTCAGTCTCCGGTTTGCATGTGTGGGGAGCTGCGCTCCCCCACCCGCCCGCAATCCCACAAGTCCAGCCACAGGAAATGCAGCAGGCCGGCTCCTGAGGTCAGTGGCCTTCTGCAGCGGCTGTTCCTTCCGGCCCACCTCGCAGCCCCCCTCCGGTGGCTGGGCTGTGATTAGCCTGGGTATTGAATGACCCCTGCTCTTCTTCCCCGCCTCACCTAGCAAGGGTTAATCAGCCTTCCTGCAGCGTGGCTGGGCAGCTCAGAAGGAGGCAGAGGGCGGCCCGGCAGCAGGCGGCTTTCATTACTTTGATGGGATACATGTGCGGGGCTTTATCTCCGGCCCTTTCTCCGTAATTCAGCGCTTGAACGTCTCAGCTGTCGGCCGATCTGCAGACAATTGCTCGGGGTAATACTATCCGGAAAAAGCTGATAAAACGCAGATGTGACGAGGCCTCTGAAATTTGCGGTTTGCTAAGTGGTTTGCGGCCATGCTCGCCTGGCCTGGGCGGCTCGGCATGGCTGGGACCGAGGGCTGGGAGGTGAGGGTTTGGGGTTTGTTGTTTTTTTTTTTTAAGTGAAAGGTTGAGTAAAGGAAGTGACTGTAGAATTCTTTTTAATAATTAGGAAGATCGGAAAATGGAAAGTGGAGGTGGAGGGGCCCTTACTTACCAAAGGACCTGGTGAGCTCATCCCCCTGCTGGGCCCCTCCTGCCCAGGCTCTGGGGCCTCTCCAGGACGGGGGCACTCTGGGCCTCCACTGTGCCGAGGAGGGGTGTGGTGCAGGGGACCTGTGGAGGGAGCCACCATAGGCTGTGTGACCTGGGGCACGTCAAGCCCTCTTGCTAACCCATCTGAAAGTGGGTCACTAGCAGCCTCTTCAGTGACTGTGTGTGACGCACCAGTTGGGTGCTCCCTGCCACCGGTGCCCAGGTGATCAGAGGTGCCTTCCTCTTCCTCCCACTCGGGTTCCCAAGTGACCCCGGGAAGCAGTAGTGACATGATGTTGACCTGATGTCACTGGGTCCTCCTCGGGTGGCAGGCAAGGGGTCCAGCTGTTAGTCTCAAAGATGGAGACTTCCTGGGTCAAAGTCACCAGGTCAGACCCCTGGGGGAAGCAGCAATCACTGGGTCTCCCCGGAGGAGCAGAGCTCCCCAGCCCCTGCTGTGTGCCCCAGGCACGGGGGTCATGTGAAAATTCAGATTCCCCCTCAGAGGGCCAGGCACCCCGAGACGAGACTGCATTTCTAACAAGGTCCCTGTGATGCTGGTGCCAAAAGACCAAGGAGGGCTCCCAGGCACCAGGCCGGAGGGGGCTTTGGCTACATCAGGCCTTGCCCTTTCAGCCCCAGGAGGATCCTGCTGACCAGAGAGGGCAGGGAGCATGGCTGGGGCTGCCCAGCGCGTCGGAGGCAGGACTGGCCTGGGAGGGGGCTTTCCCGCCGCCTCTGGTGGCCAACCTTCTGTAACTGCCCAACACTTCTGGCCAGCGCGCACCGGCCCTCTCCTTTGACCTTGACCTCTCGTCTTTGGGAGCACCCATGGGCGGTGACTTGCTCACACCCATTTTGCAGGGCAGGGAAACTGAGGCCTAGAAAGATAAAGCCACTCGGTCATAGTCTCCCTGCTGGTGGGATCAGAGTCATACTGAAAAGCTTCCAGCTTCAAAACCCACAGGCCTCCATCTGTCTCACAGACAAACAGGACCCCGGGGTCCCTGGGCGGACCCTGGGTGCTCAGGCTTCCAGCTCCAAAGTTTAGGGTTTTTTGCCTTGAAAAGGCCATTCTGCAATTAGAGGGTCGGTTTGCAGTTCCCACCTTTCAAAGTTAGAGGGCGTCTCTCCCCCTGCTGGGTGTGGGCAGACCTGGTAGCAATTTTCCCACAATGTGTAAATTAGTCAATCTCCGAGTCTGTAAACGGGGCCTTTGAAGCGACCTTAATGAAGCACTCCATTAGGGCTTAATGACGCCGCCCCCAGCGCTGCTGGCCTTTTGATGTCTCGGGGCCACGGGTTGGAGGCTCAACTTATCTAAATGCCCCGGCAGGCTTAAAAAAAAAAAGGCAAAAAGCCCCCTTAGAGAAGTTGAAAAATTTTTAATGAAAAAAGTTAGTCCTGGCCTGACTGATGTTGGCACTTCAAAGCCGGTGCAGACTAAATTGCTGTAGACTGCTTAATTCAAAAGTGCTCCCTGGCCGGTGACAGTCCTACGGGGACAAAACGCAACTGGCAACAGGAGCCGGCGAGATCAAAGGCTGGCCGTTGTAATAGTTTTGCTCCATGAAGAATTGCTTATTGTCAGGAGTTTTTAAGCCTTTTTCTTTCTTTCTTTTCTCCTTTTTTTTTCTTTTTTGGCTCCAGCGCCATCCTTGATTCTCAGCTTCAGGATCAGTGTACATAAATACTTATAATTACATCCTTCTGATAACACATTTCAGTTCACAGAGACCGTGGCTGCCTGTCCGGCTCTCTCCAAATCCATGAAGTTGTGCGGTTCGCCGGGTTGTAAAAACCATTTCTGTGTTTTTGTTCGCAAAGATCCTGCGAGGCACCCGGAGGGCGAATCAGAGCTGGGATTTGCTCATCGTCTGGAAGACTATTTTAGGATTTGCTTCAGATTAAACTGCCGCCTGCCTAGACCCTCACAGGGTAGCAGGGTGGAGGTGGCATCTAAGGATGTGGTCCTGGAGTCCTGGCTTCCCTGTGACCAGATCCAGCTTCTCCCAGCCTCAGTTTCCCCAATCACAGCCTAGAGGCTCGCTCACGCATGGGCTGCAAGTGTTTATTGAACCCTGGCTTCGGAAAATGCTCGCCTTGTGGGGTCATTAGGGACTGGGAAGAGAAAGTGAGCATTCGTGCCCTGTGTAATCTAGAAACTGCCTCCTCCCCTGCTGATCCTCCTCCTCCTCCTCCTCCTCCTCCTCCTCCTCGGGAGAGTGCTGTTTCTAGTCTCAGTAGTTGGCTTCCTTCTGAGGGCACAATCCTTTCCTAGGAACACAGACCCAGGAAAAGCTATTCCAAGTGTTTAGAGACTTCTCCTGGGAGGGTGACAGACAGCAGGCTCCTGGGTCCCTGGGTCTAGAATCCAGTCCTCACTCCCCCTCCCCCACAGCGGGCCTCCACCGGTCACTTCCTCCCAGAACCTCAGTTTCCTTCCTTGCAGAAAGGGATTAATACCCCCTGCCCTCCACAGCTCATGGTTTTCCCTGACTTGACACAAGGGAAAGGACGCAAGAGCTTCTGACAACAGGCCGGAGCCCAGGAGCAGCACAAAGTCCACCCAGGCCATTTTCTGGAACCAGCGGGAGAAGCCGGGCAGGTTTGAACCGGGTCAAGGGCTGGGACGACTGGGGCCATTAAGAAAGAAGAGTGCTTCGGCTTCTTTTATCGCCTCCAATATGTCACCAGGAAGCTGCCCCATGCAGCACAGAGGCCTCGTATCATTTACTCGTCTTGAATTAATTAAGAAGACTCGTATGGGGACAATTAGAGACCCTTAGGCTGATGACATCTCGTCTCGTTGTGATGGAATTTGCTTCTGCTTCCCTCTGGCCTCCCCTGCCTTCCCCTAGATATTAGCAGGGCTCCCCACACACACCCCAGAAGCATCTTAGCTATATCAGGGGGCCGAATTAGGGATTTTACAGATGTCTGGGGGGTCGCACAGCCTGGGAGGGACATGTCAAAGATCCAGTCAATGTGCCTCTGTCTACGTCCATCCGTGTCTTGGTTTTGTACTTCACTGTCCTGTGATACACCTCCCGTCTCCAGCCTTTCCCTCCCCCACCCATGATGATTCTGTCTGTCCTTTGTTTTAAATCCCTCTGGCACCAAGAATTTGAATGTCCCAAACACGATAAACCAACACGCTAGGGGGACTCCGTGCTGAAGACAGCATTCTTAGGGTTCCATTGCGACTTTCTGTGCACCGTCCCGGTGTCTGCAGGCCACAAGAGGCCCATGGAGACTCCACGATCCTCCTGCTGATCAAGAGGGGACGCACCATTTGCCGCTGCCCCGCCTGCTCACCATAATCACACACAAGTCTGCCTAAACCCAGCTGAGCAATTATGAATAATTAAATCAATTAGAGACAGTCTAGCGCCAGGGATTGTGGCCGTTCGGGTGTGGGCCTCTGTCATATTTTAACAGTAAATGCAAGAGCCCCAGAGAGGCCTGTCGGGGAGAAGGGGACAAAAGCGTATCCAAATGCCAAGCCATGTTGCCGGGTGACCCTCCTCCGCGGCGTCGGCGGCCTGCCCCAGGAAAACAATGGCGACGAAATGCCAAGAAAATATTCCGAGAGCGAGTATGAGCGCTTCGAAATGAGTTAATTAAAAACGGATAAAAGGTGGGCCTCCAAAAGTATGCGGAGGGAATTTCGTGCTTGACGTTGGACAGAAGGAACAGTTTTTCCAGCATGAAGCAGAACTGGAGAGTGGCAGAGCTGGGCCGCCGGGCCATTTTCCCTCCCTCCAGCTTCCTCACAACAGGAGCGAAGCTCGGGGGGAAGGCTCTGGAAAGATCTGCAGCCTTCCATGGTGGCTGAGACGAGCCAGAGGAGCTCTGGGCTGCACCAATAAGACTGCACCAATAAGAAACCCACTTTGGAGGGGACAGTGGACAGGCCAAATCTTGACCCCATTTGCACTTGGTTAGCTCATCGTCAGCACTCAATGAATACCGACGAGCCACAGCCTGTGGAATTAGCGCCTTGTGGTCCCTTGGAAAGGGACCAGCTGGAGCAGATGGAGGAAGGGCGCTGTGAAGACAGGGCATCCTCGCCTGGCTTCTGTGGCATGAATCACAGCCAGCCAGGGTGACCACAGCAGAGGTGCCCGCTTCCAGACTCCACCGTTGCCATGCCTGGCCCCGGCTGAGACCTGGCCGGGGAGGGGACACTAGGACTAGGATGGTCTGATGACACCAACAGCAACATGATCGAGTTTCTGTTTTCCCAGGGTCAGCCCACAGTGTAAATATGGCCTGCTTTGGCCCAGCAGAGCGATTTGAATGGTGCATTTGCAGCCACAAAGGACAACTGTGTCTTCTGAGTGACAGCTCATCCAAATTCGTTGCTAGGACATGAAGGTTACAGGAGAAAAGAGCCGCACTACCAAGCGCTGTCTCAGGCCGGATCCCGCCCGGGCCACCCGCGCGAGGAGCAGCCCTGCCTTCCGTCCTGTGCGCCTCTCCTCCACGACACTGGTGAACACTGTGCATTTGTTTTTCTCTATTCTGAGTTTGGGATATTAGATGCTAGCATCCCTGGTTATGAATGAGGCTGCTGATGCTCAGAGAGGCCGAGGAAGTTCCTCAAGGACCCACAGTATCCAATGGCAGGCAAGAGTCAATCCTGTACTTTTCTGGCTCGAAAGCCCATCAATGTAGGTTCTCTGTGTCCGAGTGCCGATCATCATGCTAATAGCCTGGGGTATAAAGACGTCCCCAGTGGCCGGACATGGTGGTGCATGCCTGCCATCCCAGTACTTGGGAGGCTGAGATAGGAGGATCACAGGTTCAAGGACAGCCTCCGCAGCTTAGCAAGACCCTCAGCAACTTAGCAAGACCCTGTTTCAACATTTAAAAGGGAAGGGGGTCTAGGGGCATAGCCTGCAGGCAGAATGCCCCTGGATTCAATCCCCAGTACCCAGCCTGCCAAAAAACACTTCCTCAGTTAAGGGTTTCACCAAATAGAAAAGCTCAGGGTCCTTGTCTATAACGTAGGCTTGTTCAACAGTCCTGCCTGTGTGCGAGTTTTCCCAAGTCTCGATGATCAAGGGGCGTGATCTCTCCCCATCTTGATGCTCTGGGGACAGGAGGCTCCCACCACCATTCACCCTCGCAGAGCACTAGCCCCCCACCACTCCCCGGTTCGAGCAGGCCCCGAGAGAGGCCCATCCCCTCAGCCTCTGAAGGGACCCACCGGTGCGTGAGGGCTTCGAGGGTACCTCAGGGTCAAAGGCTCACCCCAGGCTCTGCGAAGCTCATTTCCTCCACATCCACTCGGCCTCCGCGTGTCTGGGGCTGCTTCCGGCTCATCCCAGCCCCTCAGGGCCTCATTCCCAATGTGCACTGCTGCTCATGGACTCCTGTGGGCCCAGGGGGCCCTGATGCCGTTCTTTCTAGAAGCCGTCTTCCCTCTCAACCTGCAGGCAGGTCCTGTCCTCTGAGCCCTGCCACTCTAATGACTGGCTTTGTTACCTTTCTTCCAAGTACCATGCAGCCATAAGCAGTAAGGTATCCCAGCCTATTCCTTAAGAATGTGTCCCTACTTGGCAGCCATTAGCTGCCTGGACACAGACCTGGGTATATTCACATACAACTAGTCAGAAACACCCAGAAAGTTCTGTTCACAGCAGTGGGCATCACCCAGCCCAGGCTGAGACCGCCCTCCATGTACATGCTAGTCTTGTTTATATTAAACATGTGGTCAGGATGTGTAGCTCAGTGGTAGAGCACCTGCCTAGCACGCAGAAGGTTCTAGATTCCATCCCAGTACACAAAAACAAAAACAGAACACGCAATTAAGAAGACACCCTTGCTACCGTAAAGAATAGAACATTGGCGAATGCAAGGTTGAAATCTGGTGTGGTTTGAGCAAGACTGGCATCTGTCCAGGTGACCCTTTGATGGGAATAAGTAAGATCAAAGTACCCTTTGGGGGCTGACGGTGGAAGGCGGTGGCCACACCCACTCAATTCGGCAGATTCTGGTAAAAGCCTGGTAGGAGTGGGCACCGGCAGAGTGGCTCGGTGGGGCAGGCAGCTGCTGGCTGACTCCCTTCCACGTTCTCGTGGTCACCAGGAAAAGGAACAGGGCCAGAAGACGACGCTGCTGGCTGGCTTCCCCAGGCGGACGCTGCGTCTGTGCGCAGAGCTGCTTCTCCTGCCACAGGTGCAGTGGGTCCCACCTGGAACCTGGCTACCCCCCTTCCCAACTGCCAGCATCCGGGGAACCCACAAACTCACCAACAACTTGGTAGGAACAGGGCTTAAATGAAGGGTGCAGAAACCGAATCTCTCCCTGCAATTTTGACCAGGTCCAATCCTCTCTGACCCCACACGCCCTCGCCTATCCCGCACCTTGGCCCATTACAAGCTGCTGGGTCCCCAGCTGTGAACAAGCAGTCCTGTGACAGCACCCCACGTGTGAGTCTGAGCTCGCTGGCCAACGGGGTCCCTGTTCCAAGTTTCGGTTTCCTCATTCACAAAAAGGGGGTGCTGTCACAGGGCTGCTTGTGACACCCACCCCTCATTCACAAAATGGGGGTGCTAAGTTGTTTCTCCAGGGAAGGAAAAAACGAGGTGGTGGGTGAAAAAATGAAGTACAACGCTTGCAATCCCAGTACTTGGGAGGCCGAGACAGGAGGATCGCAGGTTCAAAGCCAGCCTCAGCAACTCAGTGAGGTTCTCAGCAACTTAGAGAGACCCTCTTTCCAAATAAAAAATAAAATAAGATAGGTCTGGGGATGTACCCCAGAGGTAGAAGGCCTCTGGGTTTCATCTCCAGTACCACCACCAAAAAAAAAAAAGTAGTACAAACTATAAAGTGATGCCCATTGAAGGGACTGCCATACCAGGAACACTGTGGAGTCAGAGAATTTACAGCAACATATATATTTTTGTATTTTTTTTTTTTGTGGTACTGGGGATCGAACCCAGGGATGTTCTACCACAGAGCTACATCCCCAGTCCTTTTATTTTGTATTCTGAAACAAGTTCTCAGTAAATTTCCAGGCCAGTCTCGAACCTGCAATCCTCCTATCTCAGTCTCCCAAGTATTAGGATTACAGGCATGCACCACTGTACCCGGCTTAAAAAGCCACCCCAGTTCACAGTCTTCCAAACGCAGTGAGTTTCAGACACGCATCGAAGAGCCAGAGGGGCCAGGAACAGCCCTTGGGGGTCACCCATGGTGGGAGGCGGAAGGAGAGGCCCAGAGGCAGGACTTAGGGTCCACCAGCTCAGCTTGGCTCTTCTTTTCTTATGAAGGGTGCGATTGCAGCGCAAGAGATTTCGCCAACAGTGTGTGAAAACCACAATATATGACATGGCACAATGTCTGCAAAATTACTGAGGGGACAGACCCCCTCAGTCACCCGGAGCAGGGCGGGCAGGGCGGGCGGGGCTGCCCTGGAAGGGTCAGCAGAGAAAGAAAGCAAAGAGAAGGGAAAGAACGATTCCGTCTTCCCAATGCCCCCCGAGGCTCCCCAGAAAGCCCAGGCTCCTGGACAAAGTGCTCCCAACCCTCAGGCCTCCAGTCTCCAGCCTTCCTTTCCCCTGGTGCCACATCCCTGGACAGCCTTGATCAAGCCACTCCCCTCGCCAGCCTCAGTTTCCCCCTCTGCACGGGAGGGTGTGGCCGTGATGGCTGGAGAGCGTCCAGCAAGCGGCGAGCTCTGTGGTCCTAACCTCCCTTGGCCCTCTCTGAGCCCTGCCTCTGTTTCCAGGACCTTGCAGCAGCACCCCCACTCTTGGGCCCATCTCCCCCTCCCCCGCCGCGTTCCCCACGAGGCCACCGCAGAAAGCAGCAATGTGGACAGAAAGCAAGGATGTTTTAATTTACTCGATTAAATCGCCATGTGGACAGAGGCTTGGGAAGGAATCTGCTCTACAGAACTTTTCGTTTAATAGAATTAGTTGAAACCAGATCAGCCGAGCCCCCGTTCCTGCAGGCCATCTGCCCAGACAGGGAACCGGCTTCCCTAAATGGAACCCCATGCTGCTGGGAGCCGCCGCGAAGGGCGGCAGGGAGCTGCCCCCTGCTCCGGCCTGTCTGTCCCAGTGGGTTCAAAGTCCTTTCCTTTGGGGCCGGCGGGACCAGCAAAGCTCACGTCACTTTCAGCTCAGGGTTGGGGGCTCTTAATCAAATTCACGTTGAGCTACACCTACGGAGGATGCCTCGTGCCCAAACCAGGGACTGCGGAAGAGGATGCCAACATAGAGCCTTCTCATTCAGAAAAGACATTTGTCTTTTCGAAAAATTAGATAAACTAACATTTACTCGGCATCTTAGACTCTCCAGAGAAGTTTCCCACGTGCTTTATTTAATCCTGGTGACAAGCCTTCAACAAGGCTCTTGGGTGTCCTGCAGAGGAGGGCAGAGAGGGTTAGTAACCTGCCCAAGGCCACACAGCCAGGAGGAGGAGCCAGGTAACCGAAGGAGCAGTAACCTCACAGGTTGATGATGCTGTGACCCCGCGGGGCCTCCAGTGCGCTCGCTGCCACTCCCTCCGCCCCCTGGACACTGGAACCCAGACCTGCAGGTTCGAATCCTGTCTCTGGGCATCCCAGTTATTAGACCACAAGAAATTGCTTAGCCCTTGGCATTTTGGTTTTCTCATCTGCAGAATGGGGGAAGGCCATGACACCTCTCTCGGAGTCAAAGGAGATGGTGCCCAGGAAACCATGTACCGCTCCACTCAACAGTCCTCGCTGGGAATCCCAGGCGCCGCCCTGAACCTGCAGGCTGAGCTGCCTATCACTAGAAGCTAGAAGAAACTAGAAGGCCAGGGCCGCACCACTAGGAGCAGGGGCCGACTAAATCCAGCCCACCCATTTTTGTAAATAAAGTTTTATCAGCACAGTCACACTCATTAGTCCCCATCTTGGCAGTCTATGCCTGTTTTCGCTCTGTAACAGCAGAGTTGGTAGTTGGAATAAAAATCTCAGGCCTGAGAAGCCCTGTAGAGAAGTTTCTCGAAACAATTTAGAGTAAAAGGGTCCTACAGTGGCGCTCCACCCCCAAAGAGGCTCAAGAAGGGCAGAGGGAGGAGAGAAGGATGTTGCCTCGGGAACATTTTATCCGAATTGTTAAGGAACTCATTTAACTTCTTAGGACCCTACTCCCTGATTCTAGAAACCGGTTTGGGTCTTAAGTTGTGGCAATGTGACATTCCTGTCCAAAGAAAAATGATTCGTGTGCCCTGACTGGTCTGCGTTGGGAGCTGTAGGGACGGGAGCTGGGTGGGAGATTGTTCTGCGATCGACAGCCACTTTGTAAGTCTGAGCCTTCCAGCACAAGGAGCGGCTGCTGTATGGAATTGATACACTGGGAGATTTATAAGGTCAAGTTTTATGGGCCTACAGATCCTCGTGGTGTATTACCACATCCTTATTACAAGCCCATGCTGCTGTCCAGTTAAACCAACAGAGCTGATATATTACTCCTCGCCTGCCTGGGCCGCAGGCTGGAAGGAACCGGTGCAAATAAAATACGGCCCCCGGGAGTCCATCCGGTCCCGTGTTTTTTCTGCACAAGTGACTTTGGTTGTTTTTCTCCTCTCTCTAACCCCAAAGGGGACGAGGGCCACTGTGTCATCAGTGCACTCAGGACAGGCCCCAGGGAGTGGCTTGAGACCCTCACAGTGCTCTGGGGGCAGGAGCAGCCCCCGGGGGACGTTTCCCCAACAGGAGGGGAGGGCAGCGTGGAGCCCTCCCGAGCAGGGCCCAGAAAGGATGAATGTCACGCTGCTGTCCTGCTCGCAGGATCATAAATTCAGGCTGCTTGTTTGTCTTTGGGCTGAGGCTGTTTTAATGGAAAGGACGGAGTCAGCCTGAACCAGGGCACCCAGAGCCAGGTTGGGCCTCTGTGGAGGTCTGTGCCCTCTGCTCCAGGCTGCTCCAGCCCAGCACTGGGGAGGCCCTGACACGAACGGGGCTTCAGGGCAGCTCTGGGAAGCAGAGGTAAGAGAAGATCAGGACCATTTCAGGAGGACTTCAGGGACCTGGGGCCAGGAGAAGGGAGTGGGAGGGGCTTTGGGCCCCTCCCCCAAGTGCAGAGCGATGCCCGGTCCTGGGGTCCAGTCCTTCTGTTATGGATTACTCTGGGATGATCCTTGGTCCGCACCTGCTGTTAAATGGTCCCCTTCCCCACACCACATCTGGTCTATTTTTTTATTATTTTCTTATTTATTTTCTTATTTTATTTTATTTTATTTTATTTTATTGTGGTACTGGGGATTGAACCCAGGGGCATTCTACCTCTGAGCTACACCCTCAGCCCTATTTCATTTTTTTTTTTTATTTTGAAACAGGGCCTTACAGCTGGGGGTGATGGAACACGCTTGTAATCCCAGTACTTGGGAGTCTGAGACAGGAAGATCGCAGGTTCGCAGCCAGCCTCAGCTACTTAGTGAGGCCCTCTGCCACTTAGTGAGACCCTGTTTCAAAATAAAGAATAACAATAGGGCTGGGGGTGTAGCTCAGAGGTAGAATGCCCCTGGGTTCAATCCCCAGTACCACAAAAAAAAAAAAAAA
>PVJS01019759.1:0-33369 GCA_004027185.1 Glis glis
AAAAAAAAAAAAATATATGGCCTTCTTTAAATTTTCTTTTGTTAGGTTTTTATTCTCAAATCCAACTGGTCCATTTAGTGATACACAGAACGATCCATAGGTTGCCTCCTCTGAGTTCATTCATGTTCACTTTGAGTGGAATGCACTCATCTGGTTAAAGCCTGATCCATACCTCAAAACTTCTTTCCATAAGGGCTTTATAGCTCATTAAGCCATAAATTCTCTATCTCTTTAAAATACCTTTTATAAGCCTTATTGGCCATTTAGTTATTCTCAACCAATCCAACATATATCAGGTACAAAATGAGGCTAAGAGGTTGAAGAGATACATAAGACCGAGTTATACACAGAAGTCTATATCAGTATTAACTGAACATAAAAGTCTTAGAAATCATAGGTATATATAAGTATTCACTTATTTTGAATTCCTAGTAGTATCAGTGAGGCCATGGTATTATTTAGTTTAGGATTAAATTTCTATAACTCTTTTTCCCAAGAATATTTCAGACTTGCTCTTTATCTCTCCTTCACCCCATGTAAACACACACACACACACACACTCAAGCATATACAAACTCTTTCTCACACACCTCTTAAATAATTTACTGTTATTAGATATAGGCTCTAATATTACATGCATAGCACAAACATGAAAGAAAGCTGTATTAGTAGTTCATTTTTTGTGTTAAACAGCAGAAAATCAATATCTAGCAAAAGATATTGGATTTGAGAGACAGAACTCAGAGATCTCTAGTTTGCCATTTCTAAAGTGGGTGGTATGTTCATTCTTTGAAATTGTGTCCTATGTGTGGGGAGGGGACAAAGGGAAAAAATGAGGGAAAAAAATGCATGAGAAAAGAGGACTCATCTTGCTCTTTATGCTGGAGATACCTGTGCTCAGCCTTGAATGGTGGTGCTGCCTGTGGAGGGAGTCAGAGATGAAGATGGCAGGGAGCCCCTTGTCATACAGAGCACTGCTCCCCTGTAATCAAAGTAGGTCAGTATGGCACCTCAGCAAGAAGAACCATGCAGGTGGTATCACAGTACCTGACTTCAGACTATACTACAGAGCCTTCGTAATAAAAACAGCATGGTATTGGTCCAGAGGCAGACATGTAGACCAAAGGAACAGAATAGAAGGCTCAGAAACAAATCCACACACTTACAGCCAATTGATTTTTGACAGAGGAGCCAAAAACATACACTGTAAAAAGAGATAGGTTCTTCAACAAATGATGTTGGCAAAACTGGTTAACCACATGCAGAAAAATGGAAATGGGCCCCACTTTCTCATCCTGCACAGGAGTCGATTCAAGATGGATCAAATAACTGGAAATTAAACCAGACACCTTGCAGCTACTTGAACAGGACATAGGTCCAACTCTTCGACATATAGGCACAGTCAAAAACTTCCTCAATAAAACCCTAAAGACACAAGAGGTTAAAATGAAGTTCAATACATGGGATTGCATTAAACTGAAGAGCTTCTGTGCAGCAAAGCAAACTATCAAAAACCTCAATGGAGAGCCGACAGGATGGGAAAGGATCTTTGCCAGCTACTCCTCTGATGGAGGACTGGTATCTAGAGTATACAGAGAACTCAAGAAACTCACTGCCAAAAAAACAAACAACCCAATCAAAAAATGGACAAATGAACTAAATAGACATTTCACAAAAGAAGAAATGCAAGTAGCCAATAAATGTATGAAAAATATTCAACATCATTAGCAATCAGAGAGATGCAAATCAAAACTACCCTGAGATTTCACCTAACCCCAATTGGAATGGCAATCATTAAAAACACAAACAATAACAAAGGCTGGTGAGGATGTGGAGAAGTAGGAACTCTAATACACTGTTGGTGGGATTGCAAATTAGTGCAACCACTTTGGAAAACACTGTGGAGGATCCTCAGAAGACTGGGAATGAACCTACCATATGACCGAGCAATACCACTTCTGGGTATCTACCCAAAAGAATGGGAACTAAACTACCAGACTGATGCTTATGTATCTATATTTATAGCTGCACAATTCACAATTGCCAAACTATAGAACCAGCCAAGATACCCATTAACAGATGAATGGATTACAAAACTATGGGATATGTACACAATGGAATTTTATGCAGTCATCAAGAAGAATAAAATTACATTATTTACAGGGAAATGGAGGGAACTGGAGAACATTATGCTAAGTGAGATTAGTCAGACACAGAAAGAGAAAAGTCAGTCGTATGTTCTCCCTAATATGAGGAAGCTAGGGAGAATAGGGCATAAGAGGGACTTCAGACAGAGTTGGAGAAAACGTCAAATGAGTAAAGAAGGCGACCAAACTGAGGGAGATGGGGGGGAGGCCCTAATGCACAGGATGTACATACAGAAACTTGTCTAAGTCAATCACTATGCTGAGCATGAGAAGGAGGGAAGGGGGAGGGAATAGAGGTGGGAATCTGGGTAGGGCTAATTGACTGGTGTGTGCATGTATACTTCTACCACCCTGAAAACCATCAAGATGTAATAATAAAATGTACCAATAAAAAATAAATTAATTAAAATTTTTAAAAAATAGCATGACCAGAGAACTCATGGAGAATTTTCCACAGATTTCATTCCCAGGAGCTCATCTCCATCACAAGTGCAGTGTGTATCTCTTCTTCTGGTTTATTTTTGCTTTTAGTTTCAATTACACATATGACTTGTCTATTTTTCATTTACTAATACCACCTGTCCAACCAACTGGATTCTCTTAAGTCTCTTGCAAAAACAAAATATCACTTATCCTGCTTTACTCTGTTATCTCTGAAATGATCATATACATGTGTTAAAGACTTTAATTTTATTCTATGGGCTTTTATTGCTATTAATTATAAAAAAAAGAAAAAGAGATAGCAAGTAACAAAAAATAGCAAACATTGGTCTACATTGGAAGCAGACATAATTAGGACTATCTTTCTCAATGTTTTTTCAACTTAATTAGTCTAAGGACATTTCAGATTTTAAAAAAGTCAAATATTCATTAATTCTAAGTGCTATTAATTTTATAATATTTCCTAAACACATACAAATAAAACTATAAATTTATTTTACTTGTAGCTCTGAAACTACTAAACTTAACTTTCAAATAAAATACCAAAACTCCCCTCTACCAATAAAAATTCAAGTTAATATTAATTTATATGGGTTAGATTTTAGAATTTTTTAAAAATGTAATTGCCAATGAATTTTAAAGTGTGAAGCAATACTTTTTAACTTTCATCATCTCATTTAACCTTTATTTGGAATATAATTGATATTATTGCTTCTAATTTTTTTCCTTTAAAATATTTAATAATTTCTAACCATCTGGGAGTTACTTTTAAAATTCAATCAATTCAATTATACTCATAAAATATAATAAAAGTAATTTGGAATATGAAGTCTTTTATGATATATTTAATATAATTACTGTACAAAAATCAAATCTGCACAACCCATCTTCTAGTGAAATGATTATGATATTGACTGCTACAGAACAGGTTTTACAGAGCTCAAAGACCATGTGCTATTTGATGACTTAATTTCCCCACTACTCGCCTTATGTAAATGACTGTAAAAGCTTTATTTGTACAGCTTGCCATGAGGTAATTTGTCCTTTTCTTAGGGCCAATGCAAATGCAAACTCCAGGACTGCAATAAAGCAGCAGAACATGGTTATAAATTGGTCATGCACCCAATCTATAACATACTTATGTGTTTTCTTTAACATTACCAAAAATTGTAGAAAATTCAATAAATATGCCTAAAACGAACAAATCAAAATCTAGGAATAAAGAGTGTAGTAATTCCTTATATCCACTCCTTGGCACTTCCTCATTTTCTTAGTCCCATTAAAATAAAATTAAATGATATAAAATGCTAAGTCATTTAAGATTTGTCCAGATTTGAATGCTATTTATGGCTCAAGGTAGATCCAAATAAAAATGAGAGCCTCACTGTTTCTCACAGGAAATATCTACTTAGGTCATTTCCCAATAGTTACATAACCCAAACTGAATTGAATATATCTTAAATATTTAAAAGAAAGATTGAAGCATTAGACTTGTAGGTGATCTGGATTTATGTACTAGTTATTTAACAAACCATCCATCCATTTAAGTTTACTAGAATATTTGTCATATAACATGCACAAGCACAGGTTTTATCACTGTATAGATTTGTCTGCTTTTATTTAAGTTCTCTAGAATAGTTACCACAAAAAAAAAATGTGAGCCAATGGGCTAGAATATATCTAAGCTTTTTAAATCTCCATATTCTATAATTTCATTTATGTTATATTTACATTGGTTTTCCCTCTTCACAAATAAACTATTTTGAATTTATACATTCCAATTGCCTATTGAATTTTGAATCTGTCACAACCATAAGAAGTCAAAAATACTTAATCTCTATAGATTCTAGAATAAATGATAAGAGTGATATTCAGTCTATGAATGTTCAATACATGTCTTATTAATAAAGATGTAATAATGACAGAACAATGGCTTTGCAATAAAAATGAATGCAGGGGAATAAGCCCTACTTTTATATTACTTATAATAAACTTAATTCCATTGGAACTTAGGGTTCTTATTGGTTAAAAAGATCTAGTAATCCATTACTGTAGTTCTGTGAATTCTGGAAAAGATCATTTATGTAAAAAATAGCACTAAGAATTTTTCTGAAGAATTTTATATACATTTTGTCATACATCATAATGTATACAACCATCTTTTGTTGTATGAAAATTGAATGAACAAATGAGAGATCTGATTATCATCTATGACATCTGTTTTTAAAATAATTATTTTCTCCTCCAATTATGTCATGCCATATCACTCTCTAAGAGTTATAGTTTTATCAAACAGGTTATAAATTCTCGGGCTCTGAAGCTGTAGATGGGGCTGCAGTGAACTAGGCCTGCAGGAGCACTCCCAGAATCCAGAGCAAGGTGTGAGAACAGACACTTGGCAAAGGGAAAAGGGAAAGAAACTCTTAGTATTATTCCTAACTGGCAATTCCTGCAAGCAAGACTTCTCTTAGTGAGCATTAGATAAGGATGGCCACAATTCATATCATTCTCGCTCAAGCATATTTAATTCGGGTTCGTCAAGGTCTTTTGTTTCAGGGAAATGAGCTTCTGGTTCAATAATCAGGAGCCAAAAAAATATCCTAGCACTTTAAGTTTAGCTTCACACTTATAAAGCAAAAGGAATTAAAGTAGGACTTTGGGAAATTTTTCACTATCTAATGAAAACAAGATATGTATCCAGTTCTAAAACATAATCAGCCTTCAGATGTTACAAACAAATTTAGTCTTGGAGTTTAGATAATTTAAGTCTCTTATGTAGTTTACTGTAGTTTAGCTGTACATTGACTTTTGTTTTCTTTTTTTTCAAATTATATGATGTGGAGAAGAAAACACATAATTGGAATTTATGAAAGTGGTTGCTGACAAAGGATAGATTAAGAGCTTTAGCAAATGATTTTTTGAAAGCAAAATCTTAGCCAGGCTCAGTGGTGCATGCCTGTTATCCCAGTACTTGGGAGGCTGAGACAGGAAAATCTCAGGCCAGCTTCAGCAATTTAGCAATACCCTGCTTCAAAAATTAAGAATAAAAATAAAAATAAAAGGTCAGGGTTGTAGCTTGGAGGTAGAATGCCTCTGTGTTCAATCCCCAGTACCATAATAATAATAACAATAATAACAAATAAAGCAAACTCTTACTTTAAAATTATTTTGAAAGTCTCTCTTTGGCAAGGGAGGTTAGAGAAAGGACAAATGTGAAGAGAGTATGAGGAACACCCCTTGAACCACCATTCTGTCTCCAGACAAGTTTGACTCTTGATACTTTTTACCATCATTTTATATCTTGCTGCTCAATACAGCCTTTTAAAGTTTACTTCATTATCTTAAATTTTTTCTTGCTGCCCTTTCTTGATCGTTTATCTTTTTTATTTTATCAACGTACTGAAATTAGCTATCACAATTATATATGGTCAATAAACTCCATTGACATATGCAAATTTCCAGGCACATGAAGACTTAAAAGACATTTTTGCATGTTAGATAACATTTCAAAATATTAGTGAGTAATAATTCAATCACTTTTAGTGGAAATTGAAACTCTTTCCCTGTTCTCTAAAACAATTGTACTTCAAGTAAACAACTTGATTTTTTTAAAAAAAGGACAAATTTGCACACAACAATATATCCCTCCCTTTTAAACTATCTAGAGCACCACTCATTCCCTTAAGAAATAAGATACAAGCCGGGCGTGGTGGCGCACACTTGTAATCCCAGGACTTGGGAGGCTGAGACCGGAGGATCCGGGTTCGCTGCCAGCCTCAGCTACTTAGTGAGGCCCTCCGCAACTTCCTGAGACCCGGTTTCAAAATAAAGTATAAAAAATAGGGCCGGGGGTGTAACTCAGAGGTAAAATGCCCCTGGATTCAATCCCAGGTACTGCAAAAAAAAAAAAAAAAAAGAAATAAAATACAGCGGATTCATGATTGGCATATAGGAAAGCTACTGATTTTTTTTTAGGTTGATTTTGTATCCTGCTACCTTGCTGAATTTGTTAATCAGCTCTAGTAGTCTTTTGGTTGAGTTTTTTTTTGGGTCTTCTAGATATATGATCATGTATGCCATCTGCAAATCAAGATAATTTTAATTATTTCTTTTCCTATTTGAATTCCTTTGATATCATTCTCCTGTCTTATTGCTCTGGCAAGAGTCTCGAGGACTATATTGAAAAGGAGTGGTGATAGTGGGCATCAACAGATGAATGGATTACAAAATTATGGGAATTACACACAATGGAATTCTACTCAGCAATAAAGAAGAACAAAATTATGTCATTTGCAAGAAAATGGAAGGACCTGGAGAACATTATGTTAAGTGAGATTAGCCAGTCACAGAAGGAACACATATTTTCTCTAATATGTGCAAGCTAGGGAGTGTAGGGATACCAGAGGGACTCCAGATAATGGAGGAGAAACCTCAGTGGAGCCAAGGAGGTGGTCTAGGGGAAGGGGAGGGGAAGACTGAGGTTCATCAATGGAAATTCTACCATCAACTATGTGTACATATGTGAATATACCAACATCAACCTCAGTACTCTGTATTGGGAAGGGGGGAAATGGGGAGGTGGGGGGCACCAAATGCTGTGTGGATGTATGCCATTGTAAACATGCTTTACATTATGATGTAAGACTATAAAAGCACCAATAAAAGCACATTAAAAATAAAAAAGAAAGCCGGGCGTGGTGGCGCACGCTTATAATCCCAGTACTTTGGGAGGCGGAAACCGGAGGATCCGGGTTCGCGGCCAGCCTCAGCTCTCTCTCTCTCTCTCTCTCTCTCTCTCTCGTTCTCTCTCTCTCTACTTAGTGAGGCCCTCTGCAACTTCGTGAGACCCGGTTTCAAAATAAAGTATAAAAAAATAGGGCCAGGGGTGTAGCGCAGAGGTAGAACGCCCCTGCGTTCAATCCCTGGTACCGCAAAAAAAAAAAAAATAAATAAAAAATAAAAAATAAAAAATAAAAAAGAAATAAGATACAGACATAAAGAAAGGGAAGCCAGGCATGGTAGCACACACCAGTAATCCCAGTACTTAGGAGGCTAAGACCGGAGGATCTGAGGTTCAATACCAACCTCAATGACCTAGAGAGACCCTGTTTCAAAATAAATAATTAAAATGGAGTAGGGATCTAGCCCAGCCCAGAGGTAGAATAACCCTGGGCTCAATCATGAGTACCATTAAAAAAAAAAAAAACAAGATTTAACAATTTCCAAATTAGTTTAATCAACTGGGAACAAGTTGTGAAATCAAACATATGCCAATATCTGATTTATCTTAGGTTTATTTATGTGTTCATATGTCTTGGTAAGTTAAACAGATAATAAATTCTGCTTTTACTTTTTTATACTTCAACAACCAAGTCAGGAGTGGTGGTGATGCACTCGTGTAATGCCAGTACTTAGAAGGCTGAGACAGGAGGATCACAGGTTTGAGGCCAGCCTCAGCAATAAGTGAGACCCTCAGCAACTTAACGAGACCCTATTTCAAAATAAAAAATAAAATAGGGCTGGGGGTGTAGCTCAGAGGTAGATTTCCTCTGGGTTCAATCTCTAGTACTGCAAAACAAAGAAACAAAGAAAACAAAAGAAAACAAAGAAACAAAACAACCATAGTCCAAATGAAGTAAATCAATACAATGAACTTTGAAATAAAGTTTGTTGTTGTGTAGACAGTGAGCATTCAGGCCATAGTTTTATTACTGAAAAATTTAAATGCATTATAATAATTTGCATTTGTTTACCACGAGTTCAAAAGCATAAAGTTCTCTCCAAAGAAGCCAATCATACTAGCGATAATTAATTGAACTGATTTAAGCTCTTAAAGCTGCAAACGTTAGTTGACTGCGTTCCTTTTTTACCAAAAACAAGTTCACTTCATTGTTAGCCAGGATATTTAAATAAGCTAATTGTCTTTTTTATAGTAATGATGATATTTGCATATATAATTCCCAAGTCACCTTTTTAAATACAGACCACTGCTTTCAAGAGACCAAAGGATTTTTAAAATGTGATTATAGCAATGCTTACAAAATCCACTAAATTTGGTAGCAACTAATCATATTCTAGTTTGAAGGACAGAAAATGCAGGTTGCAGAGCTAAAAGAAGCTGTTTTCCAGTGTCTCTCTAATGAGCATAACTTAATTGCTCTGTTAAGTTAGCATTTTAGCATTCTCTATTACCTTGCATAAATGTGATGCTTGGAGTTTTTTTCTTTTAAGAAAAATGAACAATGTAAACACAATACAACTTTTTCTTAATGTCTTTTGAACTCAGCCACACTAGGTGCCTTTATGAATCCATTAGGCAGGTGAGCACCGGCTGCCGCCGCCTCCGGTCCCATGTCGTGGGGCTGTAGCATCTCAAGATATTAAGAGATGCTGAAAAGGGATGAACACTTGGAGAAACAAACACTTTACTACTCTGTAAAGAAAAAAAATTTTAACATTTCCATTTTAGATTTAATGTTCTCTGTTCCCTGTTTCTTTTAGAAGAATGAGGTTCTTTTGTTCCTAACATTGAATTTCATTTCCAAAAGGGAAGTCTTTTAGGAAAATTCCTGTGAAAATCATCAGTAACATAAATTTCTATCATCAGATGTTGAACAACTAAGGGAAATGTCACGGCTGAGATTTGAGGTCAAAGAACTGACTTTCATTAATATGATCATTTTCACTGTAAAATAGTGTATTTTCTGAAAAAGTAGATCAGTATTGAAATTTGCTTGACATTTCGATATTAAAGTATTGGATCAGATGTTAGTTTGAATTAACAGCAGTGTCACTATGGTTAGGTTTGTGCCTTGAGTCTCAGTTTTATGATTTGTAAGCTGGGATTCGAAAGACTTCTTACTTCCTAAAGAATGTTGTAGGAATGGGACACAACTATCCAAGAAACTGTTAACCAAGTGGCTGGAATATGATCACTAATGGAACATATATTTGGTAGACTGTTTCGCAGTTTAGAAATCGAGTCATCTCAAATATCATTTTTCATATAGAGTTTTAAAATGTATTTTGTCTTGGTGAAAGGTGTTATGAACTTGTGAACTGTACAAATGCAACTTCTTCTTCACCCATGTGTTAAAATTATAAAAGGAGCTCTCTTTCAACTAAGATTTCTTTGCCATTTAATAAAAGTAAAACATAAATGTCACCACTCAGCTGGGGTGGCCAACCAGGGGAAGAGAGAAAGAAAATGAGCCAAACAGGTGTTTGGCCCCTACCAATATGCTTCACTGTAGGCTGCTGGCCACTTGGAAGCTAGAACCCCCACACTTTATTTTACAGAGATTTTTGTAAAGGTGCACAACCAGTAGATTTTCCAAGCACTTCAATTTGCAGCACAGTCTACTTTCAAAAGCCTGGAGAGAAAAAGAGTTAGAAATGGCCTTTTACTAAAACTAAAAATAGTAACTAATAAAATATTAGCAGGAACAAATTTATACAAAATGCACACAGCCATCTCTTAGTAACACAGGCAGCTTTCCATAAAACAGGAAGTCAAACACAAAAGAATATTTTATAAAAATTAATAGTAGATTCTCTCAAAATCTCCCTTAGATTCCCTCTACCAACATTTCTTAAATCAACAAAATTTTCCTTGCTTTTAAGAGCAATTAAATATTGGAATTTGAGTATTTTTGAACTTTTCATCCTTAGGGTAAATGACTAGATGATGTATAAAGTAAATGTTAATATTTCTCTTTTGTCTTTTCTGAATGAGGTCTTTAAATCATCCCTATTTATTCTAACTCCATAAATCAGTTATTTTAATCACATATTTTGTTGAGCAACTGGAGACTCAGGAATTAATAAATTTGTCTCAAAGTATACAAAAAATAAAATACATAGTATTAGAACCAAATATTTGTAGCATTAAATATATATTAATTCTAATATGATTTGCTATGTTTTTATTAAGTAAATGTAATTTATACAATATTTGTTCACCATTAGTCAATATAAAAGCATATTATAAATGTTTGCAAATCTCTGATGGTGTATTGAGCATTTTTTTCTACATAATTTCAAAGAGACATTAAACTCACCTATTGATATTATGTGTTGTTTCTTTTTTACTTCATAAAATTTTGATCATATCTTATCCATCTAATAATATACTCATCATAGATTACACAACAATCAAGAAGGAGAAAATACTGGCTCTAAACTTAAAAGTCAGTCGTAGTGTCTACTTTCTGTTTTAAAAACCTATTTTACAATATTTTCCTAAGAATTTTATAATTTAACAACAAAATGTCATGTACATTTTCTCTGTCACTCTAATGAGTAGTTTGTGGTAGAATCCTTTGTACAAACAAATCTGAGGAGGAACTGTAGCTGGTACTGCAGTAGACACAGACCTGTGCAGGACCAAGTGAGGGAGCAGAGGAGGGATCCTTACCTGACCGCTTGACCACGGCCCTTCCAAAAGCCCCTCCCATCTCTGTGGGATTCATCTGCCATGGAGAATTCTTTGCAAATTCTACTTCTGCACCCTGTCATTTAATGATGTATTATGCCCCCATCAGGTTGACTAACACCTAAAACATTTAAATTAGGCAGTCAGTATTTGGGAGAGTATAAATATAAGAACAATAGTGAAAGTCATTATTCAACAGAGAATAACTAGTGTTTATTAATCATTTTAAAAGATAATCTCAATAACTGAAGCATTGATGTATTATTATTATTGCTTCCATGTCCTACATGAAGAAACTGTGATATAGAAAGTTGCATTAACTTGTTTAACATCACACATCTAGTAAAGTGATGGAGTTAGAGTAAGAAACTAACATCATAAATAAAATGTCAATAAATATTTTTTGTAGCTAAAAATCTATTTAGCTATTTTTTACTGTAACTTAAACATTTGGAAATGTAAATCTTAATAGATGAGAGTACTGATTTCCCATATCTAATCTACATGGATAATTATATCATACAGAGTACATTATTATTATAATAAAATGTTTTCTATTTTCATAGATGATATATTAACATTGGTTTATGAAATAATTCAGACATAATTCAATATACTTTAGAAAGAAAATATTGAGTGAAAACATACAATATAAAAAAGTATATTGATTTCTGCAATGCATCTTATCACTAACCTTCATAAACACATTTTCAGAAATTGATGTTCAAAGAGACAAAGTAATTTAATCAGGTCACATATCTTGCAAATATCAAACCTGGAACTCATGACTATTCATCTATGAACCCCATGCACTGAACCATTATGCCTTCTGAATTTTTTGATGACTTAAAACATTAAACATTTTACTATGTTCATTATCCATATATTATATTTTATATTTTAACTTTTATGATTTGCTAATTTGTGTTTCTTGGCCATCTTTGAGTTCTTACTGACTGGCAATATTGCTTATGTATGAAAATTAAGTTGAATGATATGTCACAATTTTATTTTCTACATTTTCTTTCAAATTTACAAAATTTAATGGTCATTTTAACATAATAGTTTTAGATTTTAGCACTGTCAAGCCTAACTCTCTATTTCCTAATGGTGAACCTTTACTGTTATGATAAAATTGTATTAATATTCCCCATGCTTTTGTTCTGGTTGGAATGTGATTTAGTTTTTTTATATGCTTTCATTGGTTCATTCAGTGATAGAAACATACCTGCATACAGCACGTGGAGTATTCCCCTCTGGATCCCAGCCTGCACCCTGCTCCTCCCCATACAAGTTATTGAGATTGGTATTGATAATTTCATATGTGTACATGGCATTACTTTAACTGTTTACTTCATCAAGTCTCCTTCCTTCCACACACAACTCCCACCCTTAATTCCCTTCCACTATTTTACTGGTATTTCTCTTCCTTTACCTGAAGTTCCTTTTGCTTCCCTATTTCTCTCTATGATACACGATCTTTACTTTTTTTATTCATGATTTTGCCTATTCTAGCACCAGCAATATTTTATTTACTGTGTTTACAAAATACATTATCTACTAAGAAAAGTTGTACTAATTAGTAATTTATTTCAAAATGTTTTTGTCTATTCTTTTACAGTTTATCATTTTTATGAAGTCCAGTCAATTTATAAAATTATAAAAATGTTCGATTTCAATTTTAATTAAAATTTAAAAGATGTTAATTATGGAAGAATTAAAAATGTTGAGCATTCCTTCTTATTAATACTATATACCTCACATCCTTATCCCTTTCTTTTTTATGGTACTGGGGATTGAACTCAGGGGCATTCTACCCTCTGAGCTACACCTGCAGCCCTATTTTTATTTTTTATTTCAAAACAGGGTCTTACTAAATTAATTGCTGAGACCCTCGCTAAGTTTCTGAGGCTGCCTTTGAACCTGTAATCCATCTGTCTCAGTCTTCCAAACACTGGGATTATAGACATGCATCACCACCAAGCTTATTTCACACCTTTTATATTTAATTTAATCTCTCTTAGTAAAATATATTTTCCACTAAGATCTAGTGTTAATTTCTTGCTAGATTTACGTTTTCATGTACATTCAATGTCATTTAAGACATATACAGGTTGTTTTCTTTTTCTTTTTAATCAATCATCTTACAAATTTTTCTTTTCCCTTCCCTACCTCCCTTCCTTCCTGCCCACTTCTTTCCTTTCTTTCCTTTGTAATTTTCTTTGGATAGTCTCAAAGTCTATGATTGCATTTACTCTAATAAGACTTGCTTTAATTTTCTTGTCATTAAATTGACTGTTGCTTTGTACTACATGTTGTTGATCATGGGACCTAATTTTTCCATTGTTCTAAATGAAAAATGCACCAACATTGCTGTGTCCTTCATTGTGGGAAACTGTATTATTTCTTAAGGAGTGACATGTAATTTCTATAACTAAGTACAATGGGTCTTTTGGCTTTCTGAACTCCTATCTTGCTTATAGTCATGACAATTTTTAACAGTCAAACAGAAAGAAGAGATAAAAGGTTAACAAATGTATATATAATTATAACATTGGTGAAATAGTAGATGCAAAATCCAAAAAGTTAATTCCTAGAATTATCCTGAATTTTTAATTTTAGGCATTACTGACTTCCACTGACATTTATTACTTTCACATGAATCAATTAAAAAGTAATTGCAGCAATTTCCAACAGTTTCTGTGCTTTCCTTTCAAACAAATAATAAAAATAATGCTAGACAAATATTAAATACTGGTGACAATATTATTCTTCTATTCTCTGTATATTTATTTCAAAATATTTTATAATAAAATTTATTATGCTTTTTTGAAATGGATATATCTTATTGTGTTAAAGTTTTATTTTTACTAACTGCACACTGGAGATTTATGGAGTGCTGTTACAGTAACTCTAAGTATTTTCTTCTTTGACCTACATATATAATGCTAAGCTTCCATAGTATTAAATTATTATAGAAATCATGACATAAATCTAATTTGGTTCTAGGGCATTGTTCTTTAATATATTGCTGGAATCAATTTGACATTTATTTACGATCACTGAACTCATTCATAAATAAAAACTGACCTCTGATTTATTTTGGTGATGTATTTTGGCTTTGGCCAAACATTTTCCCATATTGGACTATAGGCAATGAAAATTTGTTAATTCCTGAAAGGAGAGAAAACACCCTGGCATTCTGTCTGGAGGAACTTTCTGAACTTCAACACTTGTAGAGGAAACTCAGAGCACAGTGGCTTCACAGAAATGAGGAGGTAAAGATCAGAGTGTAAGAGCACTGGAATGGTTGGAAATTGTGGACCAATATCCCCAATGTAGGAAGCTCTACAGAGAAAAAGCTCTTGAAGTCTGCATCTGAGTCTTTTTGAATCTTTTGGCAAATATGTAAGCTCTTCATATATAGTAAAATTATACCAGGCTGGGTAAGAAACAACTGCTGGAAATCTGTAAGCCCCACGGTTCTTAGAAGTAACATGTGACTGAGAGATAGTTGAAATATCACCAGCCAGAGTAGGGAGATCTTGTTGAACACCCAGTGCATCCAGTAAATGACCTAGAAGCAAAAAGATTTTCAGTCTCATAGTAATGGCTTCTTTAGACTTATAACAAAAATTAAAAACAAACCTCAGAAGGATCAAACTTATTAAGCAACTTAACATTCTGAACAAATACACTCCAAAACTAATTAAGTTAGATAAAAAAACCCAGACATGGAACAATGTAAAAATCAGCAGGTTCAATATCCAAACAACAAATTAGTAGAGATGCAATGAAGCAAGAGAATGTGACCTATAAATATAGGAAAATAAAACTTAGAAATGTAAGAGACAATGGGAAGACCATACGATAACTTTAAAATAACGTAATTTTGGAGAAAACCTACAGAGCTAGGAAAATTGCAATTCATGGTTTCAGGATGAACTATAAAATTCCAGTTGCCAAATCAGTGGTATTAACAGAAATATAGATACACAGATTATTGAAAAAGAATAGAGAATTAAATAGTATGGTCATAAATAATGGACAACTGACTTTTTAAAATTTTTATTTTATTTTATTTCATTGTGGTGAGAATACAACATGAGACCTATCTGTCAAATTTTTAACTGACCAATGCACAATTTTTGTCTACAGGCACAATGTTGTTCAGTAGATCTCTAGAGCTTATTCAACTTGCTTAACTGAAACTTCTTACCCATTGCACAGTAACTCACTCCCACACCCTGGAATCTACCATTTTATTCTTTGATTCAATGAATTTGACTATTTTGGATACTTTATTTAAGTGAAATCTTGCATAATTTATCTTTCTGTGATTAGCTTAGCTCACTTAGCAGAATGCGCTATAGATTTATCCATGTTATTTTATATTGCAAAATTATTTCCTTCTTTTCAAGTCTGAATGATATCCATTGTTATGTATATAAAGCATTTTCTTTATGCATTTATTGTAAATGAATGCTTAGGATTTTTCTAAATTTTGGCTATTGTGAATAGTGCTTCACTAAACTGAAGAGTGCTAGTATCTCTTTGGGATCTGAGTTTGATTCCAGAATTGGCATTGCTGGATAGTATAGTAAGCATATTTTAAATTTTTTTGAGGGAACATCATACTGCTTTTCATAACAGCGGCATCATTTTGCATTCCCCTTCACAGTGTGCAAGGGTTCCAATACCTCCACATCCTTGCGCAGTTGTGTTGTTTTTTGTTTAATAACAGCCAGGTGTGAAATGATATCCACAGAGTGAAAAGGCAAATTATGGAATGAGAGAAACTATTTGTAAACCATATATATCTGATGAAGTGTTAATCTCCAAAACATGTTAATGGTTTTGATTACATTGGGTTCAAACATTTGTCATTATCAGTTGAACTGTATGCTTAATATGGGTACATATTATTGTAGCTAAATTATAATTTGATAAGTTGTTTGAAGTAAATGTAATGATTTAGATCTAGAATGCCCCCCCAAGACCTCACTGAGAGTAGGCAGCCATGGTGGAGGTGGTGCCTGGTTGCTGAGGAGGGGTCCCTGGGTGTTTGGCCTTGGGGATTATATATGGTCCCTCCTCCCCATGCTCTCTTTCTTTCTTTTGGCCTCCAAGATATGGGAGCATGGGACTTGCTCACTCCCTCTCTCTCTGCTTCCTGCTGCCATGCCTGAACTCAGCAGACCTGGTCTGATATGGACTAAACCTCCGAAATCTCCAGAACTGTGAGCAAATGAATCTTCCTTCCTCTAAGTTGTGTGGTCAGGTTGATGGGGTCACAGCAGTGAGAATGCTGACTGAAGTAGTAAATAAATCAGGAAAACTTCACTGTTTTTGTATGCTAAAACTGTTTTTTATGCTTCTTGAAAGCATGAAAGAGTCCTGGGGAGATAAAATTGGACTTAGCAAGCCTGCTAGAGTATTTCTTCTTGCTTTTGTATTATTCTCTAATAGCTATTATTTACTCCTTTATGAATATTTCATAAATTTATGTTACATAGATAAACATCTATTTTTCATTCTTTTTTTTGCGGTACCGGGGATTGAACCCAGGGGCATTCTACCTCCGCGCTACACCCCCAGTCCTATTTTTTATACTTTATTTTGAAACTGGGTCTCACAAAGTTGCGGAGGGCCTCACTAGGTAGAGAGAGAGAGAGAGAGAGAGAGAGAGAGAGCTGAGGCTGGCTGCAAAACCGGATCCTCCAGTCTCCGCCTCCCAAAGTACTGGGATTACAAGCATGTGCCACCACGCCCGGCTTATTTTTCCTTCTTTTTTGTTTTATATATTAACATAAAAATTGCCTTAATCCAATAAAGGCCATATATGAGAAGCCGCAGTTGATATTGCACTCTGTGGTAAAAAGCAGAGAGCTTTTTCTCTAAGATCAGAAATAAGACTGGGATCCTCACTCTCACCAGTACTATTCAACACAGTACTAGAAGTTCTTGCCAGAGGAATTAGGCAAAAGAAAGAAATAAAGAGCATATAGATAAGTAAAAATGAAGTAAAATTGTCACTGTTTGTTGATAACATGATCTTATACAGAGAAAACATCAAAGACTGTACCCATAACACTATTTGAGGTAATAAATACAATACAGTTATAGAATACAAAATTAATGCACAAAAATCAGTAGTATTTCTAGTAACACTAATGGCAACAATAAAGTAGTGTTTCTAATAATAATAGCAACAAACCATTCAATAAATCAAGAAAACCTAATATATCCTGGCTAAAAAATTTAAGTGGAAATTTAACAATGGTGGTGAAAGATCTGCATACCAAAGCTATAACACCTTTATAAAAATCTTGATTTTTAAAAAATAATTAAGGAATAATGTAATAAAGATGAGTGCAATGTGGTAGTCAACTCTGTTATTTGAAAAGTCTTTTAAGGTGTTGGTAGAAGAGTGGCAGTGGAAGACAGGTAGCATCCCATTATAAGATTTTATAAACAAAGACTAGGAAATGATGCAAATACACTTCCCTTTTTCAGTCAAGGAAATTCAGTAGGAAAATATAGTAAATAACAATATATATATATATATATATATATATATATATATATATATATATTAAAGTCAGAGTTATGGTAAACACAGAAGAAAGGAGCTGGTTTGAAGGGAATAATGAAAATAGAGACCTGGAACATTCCTCCCATAGAGATATCCCTATATTGATTACCTTCTGTGACCTAGATTTTCTCATACTCCTGTGAGGTAAATGTCTTATAGATGGCCGTTATTCAAAGGGAGAAGAAAGTCAACAACAATGAAATTTTCTGATTGACCTAGTGTTAAATATTGAAATTTAAACAAAAAATTAATTGTAGACCATCTCCCTAGAAAACAATTTGGTAGAGATGAGTTTTAATTCAATTGCAGTTACTCTTCATCCTTTGTTTTACTTCATTGCTTTCAGAATGATGAAGTGAGGAATTGTATTCATCACCATCAACATATCAGGAACTTACAAAGTATAGAAGATATTCCATATTTGAGATCTAGATCAAATTCTATTTACAAGTGATGATTTCAGAAGATGCATTGAAAGATGTGGAGTCTTTCTTAAGATGACTTCCTACCTTTTATTCTTTGCTTGGAACTTCAGAAGGGAAACTATAAGGATATTTCAGAAATTATACTTTCTATAGTTAAAACTACACCTTCATATTCTGACCTCTCATTCTTTTATGTATACAGCATTTTTTCCTTGGGAAAATTGAATTGGAATGTAGTAAATAGATATAATATCAAGAAACCTTTTCAACTTGAGCTAAAAATGCTGCACTGATAGACTTATTTAGGTCACATTAAACTTATTTCTATTATCAGTAATAGTTACAAATTGTAAAGTGTTTCCCAGTGAATCTTCTTACCTGAATGTGGTTTAAAATATTATACAAACTCCATGTTTTTGAAATAGTTTAATAGTCTTTTTAGGGGCAATGAGCTAAGTGATTATTACAATACCTAGATTTTCCCAGTCATCTTGATTACTTTTTCAATGTTAAGTTTGCACATGAAAGATGAACTTTTCTTATCAGAGATTTAATGTAAGGTCAATAAATAGTGCTCATGCCATACAAAACTGGAGTTAATCTGTTAAAATTATAGAATTTGCAGTGGTGAATTTATCACACTACTTTTTGTTTATATGTTAGAAAGTTTGTAAGTCAAGATTGATTGCTACGAGTATATTTAGGTTTGTGAATCTTTTCAAATAAAATTTAATGTTTTTTAAATTATAGTAATTATTCTGATATAACAATATAAGTCTGTGTAGTCATATTAAAACATATAAAATGTTTCAATGAATCTTTTGATATTTAAGAGGATACATATGCTTTATATATTATTAAAATATATAATATTTGGATAATTTTAATCCACATTTTCTACAAAAGCAATGTCTATGCTATAAATGAAACCAAGAATTAGAAAGTTTTATTTAAGTCAAGAATACTTATAATCAGTATAAATATTTTAAGAAAGAATGTCACTTTTTAAATAAATATGTAGCTTCTATTATCTTAACATTCTTGTTTATCATCACTTCTGGTTCTTTTCATTTTTTCTGTGGATTCAAATTAATATCTGAGAGTTACATTTATAGTCTAATACTTGCTCCTATCTCAGCACCTTTGTGCTATTATTAGCAATATATTACATGTCTATAGTATACAGAACCAATGGTATGTTACCAAATATATCTTATATTTGGTAATTCTTAAATATGACAGTTTGAATCTATTATTGACCCATTTTGTTTTATTCAAGTGCCTTTTAAATTGATTAATGGACAAGAGTAGAAAAATATGGATTTATACAGACTTTTATAATAATATAATTAATTACTTTGTGCAAGTTTTTTCATGGATTTTTTCACACAGGAAATACTGTGTGAAGCCTGGAGGTATAATTCAGTGGTAGATCACTCCCCTAGTATGTGTAAGGCCTTGCCTTTTATGCCTACAAACACACACACACACACACACACACACACACACAAGAATACTGTCTGAGATCATTTACATTCAGCCTGAAGAATTTTCTTCAGTATTTTTTAAAGTGAGTTAGCTGGAAATACTCTCAGTATTTCTTTTAACTTAATTTTTGTGAGGGCCAGGCATGGTGGTACACGCTTGTAATCCCAGTACTTTGGGAGGCGGAGACTGGAGGATCTGGGTTCGAGGCCAGCCTCAGCTCTCTCCCCCTCCCTCTCTCTACTTAGTGAGGCCCTCCACAACTTCATGAGACCCGGTTTCAAAATAAATATAAAAAATAGGGCCGGGGATGTAGCGTGGAGGTAGAATGCCTCTGGGTTCAATCCCCGGTACCTCAAAAAAAATATTTTTTGTGAGATGCTTTTTCTGGATATAGTATGGGTTTTTGTTCTGTTGTTGTTGTTATTTTATTTGCGGACTTTGGATATATTAACCCACTGATTTCCAGCCTTCATTGTCTCTGATGAGAAGTTAGCTGTTCATTTTATTGGGCACTTGTGAGAAGTCATTTTCATTTTTTGCTTTCAAGATTTTTCTTGTTTTTAACTTTCCTTATATTTATAGTGATGCTTCTGTTTGTTAATCTCTTTGTATTAATCTTGCTTTGAGTTTATTGAGATTTCTTGGTGTGTGGTTATTTTAAAATAAAATTTGAAAGTGCCCAGCCATTATTTCTTTGAACATTTTCTTCTGTTACAATCTTTTCCCTTCTTCTGCTATGTCTATTGTGCATAAGTTGGTGTGCTTACTGATGTCCCGCATTTTTCTGAAGCTCTGTGGATTTTTCTTTATTTTTTCTCTCCCTTCCTTCTTCAGCTTGCATGATCTCTATTTTCAATTTGGGTAACTCTTATTTATGACAGTTCAGATCTATTACTGATCCATGTAGTGCATTTTTTAAAATTTTGGTTATTGTACTTTTCATTCGCAGAATTTACATTTGTTTCCTTTAAAGATATTTTGTTGATATTCCCTGTTTGAGGAACCATTGTCATCATACTTTTGTTTACTTCTTTAATCATGTGTTCCTTTATTTCTTGAATATATTCATAATGCCTACTTTTAAATACTTTTTGCTAGATGCTACATCTGGTTACTTTGCAGTTTCTGTTATGCTTATTTTTCAGTGTATGAATCATATTGTCTCTTTTTTAAGTCATATTTTCTTATTTCTTTGGACGTCTCATAGAAACGTTTGGAAACTGGACATTTTAGATAATGGGTTATAGGAACTCTGAGTAGTATCCCCTTCTGCTGCCTTTTGTTATTTTTATTTCATCATCTATTTGTTTAAAGACTAGTTATATTGTTTTAGTGAAGTCTATTTCCCTCTCTCTGTGTTAATCCTTTAGCTTCTCCTGAGGTGTACCCAGATTTGTCCTGAAATAATAATAGCATTTGCAAATCTTTGACTATGGCAGATCACATACTATTGTTGAGATCCACCAATTACTGATGATAGCTCCATTTTCTACAACTCAGTAGGGCATAGGCTACTCTGTAGACCAATCTAATAAACTCAAAAGTCCTTGAAGAAATTTTTATAGATAGAGATTAGTATTTAAGTTTTGGTCTGACCCCAAAAAGACTTCACCTCTTCACTGTGTGTGTGTGTGTGTGTGTGTGTGTGTGTGTGTGTGTGTTACTGGGAATTAAACCCAGGGGTGTTCTACCATAGAGCCCTACTTTATTTTTTATTTGAAACAGGGACTCACTAAGTTGCAAAGAGTCTCACTAAGTTGCTGAGACTGGCCATAAACCTGCAATCCTCCTGTTTCAGCTTCCTAAGTACTGGGATTACAGGTATGTGCTACCACATCTGGCTTTCAATATCTTTGTCCAATGTTCTCTGGCAAATAAGCCAGTCAACAGTCTATACTTGATCTTAATGAATCCATGACTCCCCTCCCAATGTGCTTTCACCACATTTACTGCTGTAGTTTGAGAACACATGTAGCCTCCAATTTCTCCATATTCTTTTGCAAATGTAGTCAGTTACTTTTGGAAAAGATCAGAAACTTTGTTTCATGATTTTCTTCTCTTTCCCTACTTCTTATATCCCCCCCCCACACACACACACACTGCCTGCAGATATATCTTTGATCTAAGTCTCTGGAGCTGGGTGTGGTACAGTGGTGCATTTCTACCTGAGTGACATCTCTGCCTCAGGAGCTGAGTGGCTACGTGCCACGTGGAGGGAAGTACAAAGTAGCACCAGGTCTCCTCAGCTTGCTTCTCTAGAAATAAACTACTGCCTTCTGAAATGGTGAAAACATGTTAGGAACCTAAAATTCTCAGCAGTACTACACTCAGATAGAGCCTCCTCCCATCAGTGTTAGACAGATAAAGGGAGCCCCTACCTCTTTCCCAGAACTAAGACTCAGCTACAGTATGTAGGGCAGCATGAGATATAGTGAGCATCCTGATTCTCCTGGGGAGGTGAGCTTCCAAAAAGGGGTGCGAGGAGAGGGAGCACCATGGTTTGGGTTGTACCAGACTATAATGGAGCTTCCTACTGGCAGAGCTGGGAAGGGTTAGGGAGGAAGCAATCTTTGTTCAAATATAATACACTCTCACTGTTATTAGTGAATATTGGTAGAATCCCTTCAATAGATATATTTTCATTGGCTACATGTCCTTAGAACCATTGCTAGAATTTTTTTTCTTTTTGTGGTACTAGAAATTGAACTCAGGGGCATTCTACCTCTAAGATACACCCCAACCCTATTTTTTATTATTAGTATTTTTTAATTTTTTGAAACATGGTCTTGCCAAGTTGCTGAGGGTCTCACTAAGTTGCTGAGGTTGGGCCGGGCATGGTGGCGTACGCTTGTAATTCCAGTACTTTGGGAGGCGGAGACCGGAGGATCCGGGTTCGCAGCCAGCCTCAGCTCTCTCTCTCTCTCTCTCTCTCTCTCTCCCTCCCGCCCTCCCTCCCTCCCTGTCTTTCTCTCTCTCTACCTAGTGAGGCCCTCCACAACTACATGAGACCCGGTTTCAAAATAAAGTATAAAAAAAATAGGGCCGGGGGTGTAGCACGGAGGTAGAACAACCCTGGGTTCAACCCCTAGTACCGCAAAAAAAAAAAAAAAAAAGTTGCTGAGGTTGGCTTCCAGCCTGCGATTCTCCTGTCTCAGCCTCCCAAGTACTGGAATTTCAGGTGTGCACCACCATCCCCGGCTTGTTTCTAGAAAATTTAAATGGTTGTGCTCTTTGGTTTTTATAATAATTTTCACCAATTTCACTGAGAAATGAATCCAAAAAACTCCTTATATTGCTGTATGACAGACTATTCTATAATCGGTCAATTTTCTTACCTTACTTTTTTAATATCATTGCTTTAATATCATTGCTCAAATATCTAACTTGGTCTTTTAAAAATATATGGCATGAGTTGTATTTCAACACTCATACAGATTACATCATTAATTCGGTCTTCTTTAGTTATTTGGAATAACACATTAAATTATTATATTGATTTAAAAAATCAAATAGCTTGTGAAGAACCAAGAAATTAATAGTAGCATCATCACTTAAAACTAAATGACTATCTTTGTTTTAGAGGTTCATAGAGGCAAATATGTTTCTAATAAATGTTTAACAATCTTCATTAAGCTCTTTTAGCACATTAAAACCATCTAATATTGCTATAATAATTAGTCTTTTAAACAGCAGAGTGAGCACAAGTAGGATTGATCACTTATCCAGATTGAATAAAGCAGCCCCCAATATTTTGATGACTCTCACTAATAACAGAAGCCCTAATCATAAATTCTCTTGTATAAAGAACAATATCATGAGAATATCAATTTTTGATAGTCTTATTATTCAGGTGATATCATATAAAGCAATAGATGAAACATGTCAGCCCAAGTACATATAGAGATTCAACACACCACCAAAAATATTTTTCTGTAGCTAACCTAGCATGGAAAGCACAGAAATAAAATAACACTCTGAGCAGGCATTGTTAGTGCTGCCGTCACTGGGATGATTATGGGCTTTTGAAAGATGGACATATTTTGACCATTTCAATCATAGAAGATACGGTCAATTGATTTGTAGAAGGGCTAGAAATGGAATTTCAGATTCCACTATTCTATTTTTACCAAACTGTAGGACAACAAAGCCATTTATGACTTATCTTCATAGTTTCAAGATTTTTTATGGGCATTTGAGTTGCAAATAGTCTATTAGGGAACTTAACTGAAGCTATTTTTGCAAAAAAGGTTTTGAATTTCATGTATAAAAAGAGACAAAGTTGCAATCAAAATAAATTCCCCGATATTGGCCACCTCTTTCCTAAAGCAAAATGAATTTAAAAATCTCTCTTTGCTTTAACTGAGCCAATGCTAATTAGTCCCAGTAGTAATAATGTAAATTCATATTAGTTCTGAAGCTGAGGTAATTTAGAAGAAAACATCAAAAGTCCAATGGATGCCGATAATATTCCTTCACTAATGACTTAGATGTGCACTGATGACTCTCAAGGAAATGGTGCAGAGCAGTTTTCTGAATCTACAATACATCACACAGAATACTCTTCAATATATTGCCCAACCTTATTTTCTATTGGATTTCTTTCTGTTTCTTTGCACTGTATTAAAATTTTATTCATCTGAAAGAAAACTCAGTTTTTTTTTCTAAGGGATGTTTGAGTCTCTTTCAGAAATGTTTTGATATTTATAGCATCTTACAACCTTTAAAATTCGGATAATTATCTTGAGAAATTCTTCTCTCTCATGGCTAAAAGAACTAGATGTTTGCCCCCTATCATGAACAAATTAGCTATCTCTTTGAAAACTAGGCAATGATTTTTTAAATGTGCAATTTAAAATTTCAAACCATATTACCATTTTCCTCCCAGAAGCTTCACTGTCAGTGACTTAGTAAAACCATCATTAATCACAAGATAAGCTACAGTCATGTGGTGATTGTAATTTGGTCCCACGGAACCAAAGACAAATGATATGGAATACTATTAGCAATGATAGCTTTAATGTAGACATTCATCATGGATTCAGGTTCACTTGATGTGACTTTGGGATAAAAACAGAGGGAAATTGTCTAGCTGTTAAAAATTCTATTACTATTAAATCATAATTTTGGTAAAATTGTACAAAATAAGAGTGATCCACTTTGCATTTCTGTTTTTTGTTTTTAAAAGATAAAATTGCAGGGGTCTTTGAAGAATTGAGATGCAATGCAATTAGAATAGTGAATGCTGATTAGTTGTTATCTATCTAATTGCTAAGAATAGAATCTGGACGGTTTGGAAAGCCATCTCTTTATAGGAGACACAAAACTGCTTTAGCTCATCAGAACAGATAAATTGCTAACAAAGGCCAAAAAGGAGCCACTTTAGCATATACACAAACACACACACACACACACACACACACACACATACACACACACACTTCTTCATCAGTGACCTATTTTATTGCTCATAAACTTTTAAAATATATGGTATCACAGTCTTAGGCAACAAACTACAATTGTTAGGAACTGATCATTTTTATAAACTAAAATACCATTCAGTGGTCACATGTAGGAAGTTTCTGAAGTTTTACAAGGACCTACGCAACTATTAGTAAATTTTAATGCAAATTTGATGCAAAGTGTTAATATGATTCATAACTATAACTAGGAGTAAATATTAACTATGGTTTGCAGACTTTTCCTAACATTTCAGTAATATTGATGCTGCATATCAATACCTACACCTATCTCTGTGTGCATTAAATTTTTCTTTAATCTTCTAGAGATGTATTTATATTGTATTTAGCTTAATTTTATCTATAGTTTTCCAGCTGTTTCCTTTTTTAGAAGGAACAGTCTTTATTTCTTGGAAGCCCTAAAAAATGAATACTACATTTGCTTTAACATATATCTTAGAATTAGCTCTATGGTCAAATTCTTGACATCATGAAAAGGTTGTTTTATATGCTTAGACTATGGAAAATATGTGTCATTTATTAATTGTTGAAAATTCCCAACGGCAACAGAAATTTTAAATAGAAGGTATCTAATTTAGAATTCCCTTAAAGAATGTGGCTGCTATAGTAGCATAAAAGATTAGTTCCTATAAGCCAGAAGGTTTTTATGATAAGGACACCAGCTTAGAGTATGACTGCAGACTGATTATAGACATGTTAATTTTCACATTTTGTGAATTTCGATAAAATACTTTTTGCAGCAGATATTTGTAGGCATTGCATTAGTTTGCTGGGGCTACTGTAACCAACTGCTACAGGTCTAGTGGGTTAAACAACAGGAATTACTTCTCATAGTTCTGGAGGCTGGAAGCTGAAGTTTAAGATGTTGGCAGGATTGGTATAGACACCTGACTTCTCTCTGTGTCCTCACACGTTTTTTCCTCTGTGTATACACATCCTGGTGTCTCCATCTTGCTGTGATTATGTTATGTAATAGTGGAGAGCAATCAAGATAGTTCTTGGCCTATTGCGAGTCTCATCATAAGAATTGCAACAATGAAACATGTTGATGATAAGTATGGTCAAATTTGATTTAGGAAATTTTCACACACTATGTCCCTAGATATGAAATGATTTTGTAGCTCTTCATGTAAAGATAAGGTTACTGCCCAAATGCTTTATCCATCGAGCATTAAACATTATTTAACAGACTTACTAAGCTATTTACCTTCACTACTACTACTACAATTATAGGAGTCAATGCATTTTATAAATGAATACTTTCCCTAATGAGATACTTAAATTCTTCTTACTTTGCTTTAGCTGTTTATATCTAGTTCATTTTGTTGGGGTCCAAAGTAAAATGGAATAGACCCATTTTCATTGGCTTTATTAAAACTTCCTGGGAAACATATTTTCAATCTTGTGATAACTGTTAAAACAATTCCTTCAACATTGACACTTCTTTCTTACCAGACTTTCTTTTGTCTCCTTGTATATATCCATTTACTCAACAAATATATATTTTGTGTCTACATATACAAGCAGTTTTGTTGATGTTTGGAATACAAAACAAAGAGATAAAAAAGTAAACAAAACAGATAAACATTTCTAACTTCATGACATTTATGTTTAAGTATTGATTGGTAGAAATTTTCCTGTGACAGATATAACACTCATATCCACCTCCCCACCTTTAAGCAACATCATTCATGTTTGTAATTTAGAATGCATAGTGGTCTCAGCTGCAAAGTAAAGTATAACAGCATATGTACACTTTTTATATAAACATTTATCCTTGCAATATAACCTAAAATAAATACTAGTACAAATATGGTTTTTTCCAGAATCATCTTGCCTTATACCATTGAAGATGATAAAAAATAATCCTGGAATTTACTTTTAGGTAATTGTCAAAACCATATGTAGTCACTTCTCTCAGTCTCTACTTATATGGACTGTCTTAATTTCTCCTTTATTTATTGCTATAGTTTGCATTTATTCCCCAAAGTTAATAAGTTTAAAACTAAAGCTGCTATACAACAGTGTTGAGAGATTAGGCCTAATAAGAGGTGGTTAGGTCATGAGCACCTTGTTTTCATGAACAGATTCATGTCATTATTGTGGAAGTGGATTTGTTATCACAAGAGTAAATTCAGCCCTCTCCTCATGGCATGCTGTCACACTCTCTTGCCCTTCCACCTTCTGCCAAGAGATATTGCAGCACAAAGACCCTCTCCAGCTTCTAGTACCTTGATATTGAATTTTTCAGCCTCCAGAACTATGAGTCGAATAAATTCATTTTCTTTATAAATTACCCAGTCTATGGTATTCTATTACAGTAATGCAAATTGGACTAAGACATCAATGAATAATAGTTTTGCAGGATATAGAACTCTTAGTTGACAAACTTTTCCTTTCAAAACTTTGAGTAGATTTTCCCATTGTATTTTGGCCTCTGGGAATTCAGATGGGACAGTTGTTGATCTTAAAGGAGGCACTTATTCATGGCAAGTCTTTGCCCTTTTGATGCCTTCAAGCATCTCTTCATCATTGACTTTCATCTAGTTGATGAAGATATGTATAAATGAGAATCTCTTGGAACTCGTTTTTCACACGGCCTAGCATAACCAACATCATACTGAAGAACAAAGTTGGAGAACTTACACTGCTTTTTTTCAGATTTACTACAAGAACATGGTAATAAAGACAGTATCATATTGGTGAAAAAATAACCACATAAATAAACAAAACAATACTTGGATCCCAGAAACAGACCCATAGAAATTTAGTCAACTGATTTTTTTTTATAAAGGTACAAAGGCAATTCAAAGAGGAAAGAGAAGTCTTTGCACCAAATGGTACTGGAACAATTGGATGTCCATATGCAAAAATACTTACCTAACCTTATGTCTTATATGCACACAAATCTGTCAAAATGGGTTATCAAGGTAACTGAAATTCAAAAATATAGAGTTCAAGAACAAAAGAAATGTATGAAAATAATCTATGTGATTTCTTTCTGCACCAAATCTCTCAACAGAATACTAATATTAAAATATTAAAAAAAAAGACAAGTGGTACATCAGTAAAATTAAAAGGATGCAGATAGGAAAATGTAAGGTAGAGCACAGGAAGGTAAAATATTTGCAAACTCAAATCTTAGTGAAGATACCAAAAAATTATAAAACTCTACAATAAGAAAATGACCTGTGTTAGTTTTCTGATTTATTACAAAATTATCACAAAATTAGTTTCGAAATAATACAAATTTATTATAAACTTAATTAAAGTGGTCAAAACATGAAAATAGATGCTCTATCAAAAGAAGATACAGAAGGCATATAAATATATGAAAAGATGCTCAACATCTTTTGCCATTAGGGAAGTATAAATAGAAACAACAAAATTAAGCCAGGTGTGGCGGCGCATGCTTGTAATCTCAGTACTTGGGAGGCTGAGACCGGAAGATCCGGGTTCGCGGCCAGCCTCAGCTATTAGTGAGGCCCGATGCAACTTCGTGAGACCTGGTTTCAAAATAAAGGATAAAAGGTAGGGCCGGGGGTGTAGCTTGGAGGTAGAATGCCCCTGGGTTCAATCCCCGGTACCGCAAAAAAAAAAAAAGAAACAACAATAATAAGACACTACCACACACCTGTTAGAATGACTGAAAGTGAAAAAAAAATATGAGCTGTGGAGCAACTGCTGGTGAAGGAGTGTAGCATAAAGATGTGGAGATGTACAGTATTCATTGCTGGCAGGGTACAAAAATGTACACCCCTATAGACAATAGTTTGGCAGTTTCTTACATAGCTAAACAGAATTGCAACAGCAATTACACACCTAGATATTTACCCAACGGATGTGAAAATGTATGTGCACACAAAACTCTGCATGTAGGTGTTTATACCAAACCGAGCATTCCCCACGACTTCCTTCAAGAGTTGAATGAAAACAAGAAATAGTGAGCCATATGATGGTGGACTCTTTCCAGCAACAGAAAGGAATTAATTATCAAGACATGCAAAGGTGTGGGTAAATCTTAAATGCATATTGTTAAGTGAAAGAAACTACTTTGGAAAGACTACATAGTGTATGATTCATTTATGTGGCATTCTGGAAAAGATGTAACTATCTGGTTTTGTAAAACTATATAGTTCAGTGGTTTCCTTTAAGTATTTGGCCACACTTTTGTCCTGCCCCACTGCCCTCACAGTTTCATGCTATTGTGCTGTTACTTAGCAAATTGCTATTTTTTTTTCAATAAAGTCCTGGGGATGGGATGTTTGTTTGTTTTCCAGAACTGAACCCCATGGTAAATCCTGGAAATGGAGACTTTTTTCAGGTATTTTTAATTTGTCTGACTATGGGCTGTACTCTGGGGAATGGGGTTTTCAACAGAGCTCCACAGCAGATCTGTAGTCTTCGTGGCCTGTAAGCCAGCTTGCTTTCATTCCTATCATGCCATGGAGGTGGGGAGGGAGGGAGGATGGGAACAGCCCCAAATTAAAATTCCACAGACCATACTGCTCTAACTGAAGTCAGTAGCATTTCTTGAGTAGATATTTTCCATTCATTCTGTTAATGAATTTGGTTAATCTCCAGAGTTCTGAAATGGTATTTTTTATTGTATTGCCAATATTTTTACTGTTTTATTGAGAGAACAGGTTCAATGAGGTCCTCATACCCCCATTCCAGAAGGCAATCTCTATGATCATGGACCTTGATCTCAGAATGTAAATATTCCGGCTGGAGCAGACTAATGGCTGCATCAGGGAAATAGTGGAACAGTAAGTTGAAGTCAGATTTTGGGAGAGAGGAGCATTCAGTGCCACTACTAAACTTCAGATTTTAACATATAAGTAAGGGAAGATCTTTCAGTATTTAAAATTGAGGAATAACCTGAAAAAATGGATTATTGAAAAAGTATTCTGATTAAGATAGATCAATTATTAAAATAGTTTGATAAAGAAAATCAAGTTGAGAGACTTAAAAAACATTCAAGAATAAAATGAAAAATCATGTCACTGGGTTTGATATAAATGTAAAGAATTATAAGAAAGACATTTTTAAGGAAAACTTGATATAATTTTGAGATTCATGAACATGAGGCAGATAAAAGGCTAAAATCAGAGATACTTTTAAATTTGAGTGACTGAAAACATTTATTCAGTTAGGTAACCCAGAAATTGATGTTAGGAGGAGGACTTAAATTAATTGAATTGTTTGAGTTTAGATATTAATGGAGTATAAGATGAAGTTTCCAGAAAACTTTTGATATATTATGAAATTTCCACAAAAAAGATGAATACTTAGCTAGAATTAAATTAGAAGTCAGTTGCCTAATGTAGATTTGTAAACAAATAATAGATGTAATATGTGAAGCTGGGTGAAGAGAACCTTTTTTTAAACAAGATGGTATTTATAGAGGCTGACCTTTGAGCATATAGAAAATACAACTTTGAACATGATTATGCAGTCTGTGGAAACACAGATACTTACTGAGACTCTCAGCAACCTAGTGAGACTGTTTCAAAACAAAAAAATTAAAAGGGGATTGGGGTATAGGCTGGAGGTAGAATTCCTCTGAGTTCAATCCCAGTACCACCATAAAAAAGTATGATGATTTACTGGGAAGGTGCCAGTCTATAACATGTTGAATATAAGCAAAATGAAAGGGGTAGAATATATGGGACACACTTTTTTAAAGTTATGCAGTTTTATAAACACCTAGGATTCAGTCCTGGAACAAAAAGAAGTGCAGTAATGGCAAAACTGGTAAAATCAAAATAAAATCCTGAGTCTAGTTAATAATATCAATAATAAGATTAAAAAATAACCCTATTATTATTATCTTTCTCTAGTAGATAATCACCTGCTAGCTATAGAGCATGAGAGCCTAAGTAGAATTAAGACTGTGCTGTGTCAATGAACAAGTTGATGCTAACAAATTCTAGAAATTTGTAGAATGTCATTTGAGTTCTCATTTTTTTTAATTGTAGGTAAAGATGTGACATAAAATGAAGGAAAAATTGAAATTATTCAGTTTTGAAGAATCAAGGCTAGAATATTTGTTGCATAGGATATGGCAAAAGTTTTTTGAAAGACATCTGTAGAATGAAAAAGTGATTTTATAAGTATTTATTTTATTTATTTGATGGCAGTAACACTGAGTTTACATTTTTGACTTGTAATTATGGAGCATAAGTTACCAATTTTACTAGGGAAGTAGTGTTTTTGATGTTATTAGATCCACAGTTAGAATCAAACATATAATCATGAATAATTCTTGGTTTGATTCTATTTTTAACCAGGATAATAAACTATCAAACGCTTTTTTATTTACTATTTGATGTCAGTTGAATCTGTTTCTATTTTTTCATTAAAGTATCTGTTTTGTGCAGTTTATTGCCTTATTATAGATTACTTACGTGCAGTGCAACTTACGTTAATATTACTGAACAAACAAGCTATTCCTAAGTTCTGACTAAAGTAATTCAGTACAAACTCTCAGTTCTGTTATATCTTCACAATGCTACCTTATGTTTTATTAACAATTTTAATATCAACTTTGAAAATAACATATTAAATATTTTCTTCCCCTTACTACAATGTCTGAAGAGCCACTTCATACAAGCCATGACTTCCATTGTGTTAATCATTTTCCCCAAATAAACAACCAGTGTTAGTTTCATTTTATTGATTATATGTGTAGTGTCCTTTCTTCCCAACCTCCTTACAAAATAAATCTTCAAAAACTGTCATGACTGTGTGCATGTACATCACTATCACTATGAACCACATTATGATGAGACTATAATGCACCAATAAAAGTATAAAAGAAAAAAGAAAAAAATTATCATGAAATAAATTATGACATCATTTCTGATATTTTTCTTACTGAACAATATATAAAGACAACTGAACACAGGTTCTTGCACATTATTTTTAAATTCTAGAGATGCAATTTCTGCAATTTGTATTTTTACAATTTGTTCAATGTACAGTACAAAAATAGGCTACTTCTGTGGAGAAAACCTCTGCCAAGGACTTTTTGTTCTATCTTTATGATGAGTGCAGATTCTTCATTAAAAAGCAAATTTTTCATTTCAAACGTTGAATAAGCTGATACTTAAAATAATTCAGTTGGTTAAAATTAGATGCTAAGAGAGAAAAAAGACATGCACACACACATGAGAATATTTTCTGGTTCCATAGCAGTTTTATTTGATAGTAAAAAATAGCTGTGTTAGTCTCTTAACATATAAAAAGCCAAATGAATCTTGACATTCATGCTGTTCTGAATAATGCTTTTTTCTTCACAAATGCGAAGCATTAAACATTTTTATAACATTGTTACATATTAAATTACAACAGCACTAACGTAAGAAATATCTAGCAGTATGACTTAGTTTCCTTCCTCCTATAAGTTCATCTCTTTGTAAATTCTAGACCATACACTACTTGTCTTAAAAGATATCAGTTGTAAACTCAGGAGTGAATTCCATCAATGGGATAGTGTAAGTTTTCCAAATATTTGTGCTAGATTTAAGTATATTTTTCCCATGATATTCCTGTGACTGTCTAGTTATTTTATTCAAGGATTTTTTTGGTCTCCCAATTGTTGAAGGGAGAATTTTGACAAAACAATACAACACAACTCAATACATAACTCTGAGGTGAGCATGGTGATTTTTTTTAGAAACATTTATTGGGTACCTAATGCAGCCTTGTAATAGGGATGTTTAATGGGTGAAAAAAAGCTTTTTGCCTTCAAACTTACTGGAAATTCCTATGGCCTGCATGTGTGTCTCCCCAAAATTCATTTTAGGGGAGACATTCATCCTAACTCTGAAAGTGACAGTACTAGTAGATGGCTTTTGCAAAGTGATTAGATCATGGGGGCAGAATTTTCATAAATGGGATTGTTGTCTTTATAAATAGGTCAGAGAGGGTCCCTTTTCTTTAAATTTATGCAGTTTAAATTTATGCAGGGTCCCCCAAGCCCCATCCACCATGTGAGGTAGAAGGGTTTTTTTTGTTTTGTTTTGTTTTTTATATGTTTTTATTGGTGCATTGTAGTCTCACATCACAATGAGTATCAGTTTTGTGTTAACATACATGCACACAGCTCTTGGTGTCCCTCCCCTCCGCCTCTCCCCCACATGTAGCACTGAGAATGATGTTGGTATAATCTCATATATACACATTGTTTATGACAGTAATTCCATGGATTCACTACTTTCTTACCCTTCCCCTTCCCTTGTACCCCTTCCCTTGCACCACTGAGGGTTCTCCATTGTCATTAGAGTCCCTTTTGTGTCCCCACTACTCCCTAAGTTGCGCATATTTGTTTTGTTTTTTTTTTTTTTTTTGCAGTACC
>PVJS01019760.1:0-17500 GCA_004027185.1 Glis glis
ATAAAAAAAATAATAAAAAAAAAATAAAGCCATTAGCAGATACGCGTTATCTTTCTACACTGGACATTTTAGCCAGTCTTGTTCTCCTCTAGCCTCGTCTTCAGGATCTAACTCCTCCTGAGAAAAGTTAAAGAAAGAACCCCAGGTCTGTATCTGCCTCTTCCCTTCAAAACCATATCTATTTTGTTTCTTATTCTGTAGAAGGTTGGAAAGTGCTGACGAATTAGAAAATAATCTGAAAAAATGCAAGAACATCATAAGACCTGGGTTCCAGGCTCAGGGCCGTCATTGATTGGCTGCGTAACCATAGTCACATTAGGTAAATTTGTTTTACCATTTTCGGGATGATTTAATCAAAGCCAAATCAAACTGATTTTTGCATCAGAGCATCCCTGCTTCCTGGTAGGAATCAACCTATGAGAATTGACTAAAAACTCAAACTGGCCTTGCCTGTCATATTATGCAAACCTGATACTGTTTGCTCACCACAGATTGTGACGGCCCTTGTCTTCAACTAATACTACGCAGGCATAGCTTGTCAAGATAGGGTCTGGATCCCTGGGGCCACATAAATCTCTGTTCCACATGGACATATGGCATTGTACTTGTTAATGCCTAAACTTCCACCAGCTGTGTTTATTGGCCTTGTCGCATGTCAAACTTGTGATGGATACCCATGTCAGAAACTGTTCAGATGGGTGCAAAATAGATACTGAAAAAATGCACACATGCTATTATGGACCTGCTCATGTTGGAGAACCAGAGAGAACCACAGACCTGCAGAAGTTCACTTCTAGGCTCAGTGCTGACTTCGAAGATGGCACCAGACACAAGCTCCCCTCCTACCTCCTCACAGTTGAGTGATAACCTGTTGTCAGGTGATAATTAGATGAGATTCAGTTATGCTTTCTAGAGAAATAAGTCTGCATTGCCAAACTTGAGAAATTTTATGTCACTGCTGTAGTCTGGATATTTTACATAAAAATCAAACTCAAATGTGTGTCGGGAATTTATGATTTATTGACAAAGCCTCCATTGGTCCAGCTCATATAAAAGGGTTTTTGTGGCAAGGTCATCCCAGCGCACTAGGATTTGTGCTTTGAAGGATTGTACAAATGTGCTTACCTACCAGGAAAGGAGAGACTTGGAAAACCAAGAAGGAGAGAGGGAGGAAGAATGGGGGAAGGTCAGAGAAAACAGAAAACTACTGGGAAAATGTGTCCTGTAGAAAGTGATAGTGAGGAATTTTCTTTTTAAGTGTTAGCAGATAATTGTGGCCTATACTTAAAAAAAATATTATGGTCCTGCTGTTAGGTTTGTGAGGCCAGATAAGTTCATGTGCTGAATTCAAGTATCTAAAGGTCAAGGAAGCACTAAAAGGTTCAAGTTTTTTTTTTTTTTGAGTGAGAATGCAGGGTTCTTTTTCTTTCTTTGTTGTTGTTTTGCAGCTGTTTCTAACACTCTATTCCTGATGTTCAGTAATGCCTAGAAATGCTGTAAAGATGAATTGAGGTGACGGATATGGAGGAAAGAGAAGGTTTTAGTTTTTATTACTCAAGCTGAATGGGGGGGGTGACAGTTTGTCTGGACAGAGCTTCATGGAGGCCATGTTGTCAGAGATGTCTTCCTTGAACTACAGAATGACAGAGCAGGAACGTGGGCCCTGTTGATCTTGGCCTATTCCCTCCTTTTGTCGACAGGAAAATTGAGGATTACAAAGAGGAGATGACTTATTCAAGACCACCTGAAAAATGAGAGTCCAGGATATGAGGAGGATAACATACCCGAGGGTGCAGACATGGAGCTCGACGAGGCTAAAAGGTGATTCTGCCTCCTACTGGCTATGTGCTCTAGCATCATAGCTGCCTAATCTCCCTGGCACTTGTCTTCCTTGTACATAAAATGGATATATTACCTACCCCATAATTTGCTTTACCTACACCCTAAGGTAATCCTGTTTGATAATGTCTGTAAAGAGTATAAGTATATGTGAAGGAAATCAAGGTACATTTGGACAACACTTAATAGTGCTCAATAAATGTTAGCTCCTAATAGTAACCAGCACTTCATATTTATTCAAATGTGGATGATAGTAAAGATGATGCAAAGTTCTGAAAAGTAGGCGATATCATTTCTGACTATGAGAAGATTGCAAGCTGAAGATTCAAGAGCCGAGGACCAATGCCTGAATAGCTAAATAGCATGGAAGGTGGCAACGTAAGTTTGTTACTTATGATAGTCAGTCTTCCAGGCTATGCAAATAGGGCAATTTGGAATAGTTCTACTACATGCAAGTGGCCTCGCAGGGGATTTTCTTTCAAGGCTGGGGTCTTTAGCAAAAGGTCTGGGGAGAGGAGGTGATGAATATAAGCACTGGAGTAAGAGTACCACAAAAAATCTGGACAAACATGTTCACATCCTATGACAGACTTCGATGAACTACATGCTGGACAGAAAGAAGGTGGCTCATGACGGTGCTGGTCAAGTAATAGTGTTTCTGTCTCCATTACTTCTTTCCTCTAATCTCTGAGGGATCAGAGTCATTGGGAGCATCATCAGGCATGTGAAAAATAAAAGAGGGAGAAAGAGAGAGGTTGCCTCAAGTCCCTCCTCAAGGCAGATGCCCTTTATCCAATAAGGCTTAGCTTGGAAGGATATGGGGATAAGTCTTACTTTTGATCAAAGTAGGTAATTAGGCTGGTAATTTTAATTACTGAATGGGAGAGTGTTTGTGACTCAAACTCACGATAGATCTTTTTATTACTGTAAAATGGCTGGAGGAGTCACTGAGGTGGGAGAGAGATTTAACTGAATGTCTAACTAGTGGCAGAAAAAAAAAAGAGGATGAGTGAATACCTTTAAAGGGAAACTGTGAGATAAAAATAAAGTTGCTTTATGATTATCTTCATAAGTCCTCTGTCTCCAAGGAATCATTTAATGTTTTGACCCAAGTTTGCTATCAACTGCCAAATGATTCCAGCCAATTTTGTCACCTGAAGCCCTCATGGTAAAACAGCCCATCATTATTGTATATCATTTTTTAAAATAAGGAAGGAAAGCATATCTACCTACTTATGTACTTATGTAAAAGTACACATTTATATACCTTCTCAGTACAATTCTCTAGACCTTTTTATATTCATTTCGCCTCCCTCCCTCCCTCCTTTCCTTCTTTCCTTCATACTGAGGATTGAACTCAAGGGCATTCTACCTCTGAGCTACACCCTCAATCCTATTTTATTTTCTATTTTGAAATGGAATCTTGCTAAGTTGCTGAGGGTTCCACTAAATTGCTGAGGTTGTCAAGCCTGTAATCCTCCTGTCTCAGCTTCCCAAGAACTGGGATTACAAACATGTGCCACCAGACCTGGCTGCAGGGGTCTTTCATAGTAAGTGGCATATATCAGTTCTGCACTTTGGGTGAAAGAAACAGCTCAGAGACAGAGAGTATCTATTTTAGTTAGTCAAACAATCTAACAACACGATAGAAACTTCTAACAATTGATAGAGAAGAAACTCAAGAGTGGACTTCTGGAATGACAGAATAATTATTTCAATGAACTCTTTTTCCCTCTCAATAAAAATGTGGAAAGACAATTGAAAGCAAACATTTCAGAAATCTGGCAATAACCAAAGCCATAGAAGGGACTGAAGCTCATCTATTCAAGGGACACTAGGGAAGCTCAGTTAGATTTTAAGTGGAACGATTCCTCCCTCTGCCCCCATTCCCAGTTCAGCAGACTGGCAGCCAGATATGGGCAGCATCACAGGTAATGCAAAGATTTGATTGCTTTCATGTCTTTATTCAAAGCATCACCCCCGAGCATAGCAAATATTTTGTCTGAAATTGAAACACACTGTAAAATCTCTATTCTCAGAGTGTGGTTATTTAGTGTGTGTGTGTGTGTGTGTGTGTGTGTGTGTGTGTGTGTGTGTATGTACATATGTGTGTGTTTAGGAGGAAACCTATCCTAGGAAATTACTGAAACAATAGCAAACTGCTGGCACCATCTCAGCTGCCCGAGGCTGTGATTTCAGTTGGGCAAATCAGAGCCTGGCTGGTAATTTCAAAGAAAATCCTAGAGAATTGGACAACCATGGGGAACTTTAAAAAGTTCAGACATGCTCCCCAAGGTCTAAGAGGCTAAACTTGTGCAAACCTGAGCAAATGCCCAGGAAAGACCTGGGAAAGGAGAAGGCACTAATCACTCACTGCTGGCTGATGTTGCACAAGTAACAAGACATAGTTATGGATGTCTTATAAATGTCCTGAAGTTTGAAGGGTTACCTTCTGCTCTGGTTTGCATGTAGTTTGCCCCCCAAAAGTTCATGTGGTTAAATGTTTGGTCTCTAGTGTGGAACCTTTAAGAGGTAGGATCCTGTGGGAGGTCAGGACCTCTGATTGGTGCCAACTAAGGACAGTGCCCTTGGGAAGGGATTAAGGTAGTTCTTGTGTGACATCCTGGTGGTTTCTTGGAGAAGACTGTCACAAAAGCCTGAGCCTGGTCCCAACCAGCTCTCTTGCTTCCTGAATGGCAAAATGGCCACTTGTTCCCACAGGTGCTCCAACCACTGCAGTCCACCATGATGTGATGTTATTTATTACCGGCCCTCGCTAGAGAACAAACCAAGGGGGTCAAAGAATAAATTGCAATGAAAATTTGAATACACTATGAGACAAATGAAAACAACAACAAAAAATCTATCAAAGCATATGAAATGCAACTAAAGAAGTATTTAGAGGCAAATGTATAGTCGTAAACAAATGAAGGGATTAAAATATGCTATTCTGGTATCGTGACTATTTAATAAGTCAAAGGCACTTGAAAACAGCTGATGCAAAAAGAGTCTTTTGACCTTTCTGCTGCTTCTTAGGAGCAGAAGGTGAAATTCCCGTGGGAAAGATGCTGTTCCTGTACTAGAAAGAAAAGCAGCATCCTTACTTATCTTCAAGGACAAAAATGGAGGGAATTCTGTACAGACTTTGTTAAAAAAAACAACTCTGATCTTGTAAGCCTTCCCATGCAATTTAGTTTCTTCTTCACAATTAACTCTTTTTTGTCCAATCTAGTATGTAACTAGGTACTAACTGACTCTAACTGCTTCTTTGGGTCTTCATTTCTTTATGAGGCGTCTGATGACATGTACAACTTGTGCTTTTCTTTTGTACATCTATCTTATTCTTGGACCCAGCTGGCATGCTATGAGGATGAAGGTGGGGTTTTTCCATCTCTATACAAAAATATTCCAATAAAGAAGAACAACCTCAAATCACTTGAATATTCACTTAAAGACATGAGAACAACAATAACAACAAAAACCTAAAACAAAGCAAGAAGAAAGAACTGATAAGTAGGAGAGCAAAAATAAATGAAACAGAGTAGAAAAACAACGAGGAAATCAACACGATCAAAGGTTGTTTCTTTGTAAAGATCAACACCAAGAACTTCAGCTAAACTGAACAAGAAAAGGGGAGAAAGAGAGTGAAGACAAATTATTAGATCGAACGAGGAAAAGAATATCATTATTGACTTTGCAAAGATAGCAAGGGTTACATGTAGGGAATACTATGAACAATTGTATCCCCTTAGATAATTTAGACTAGAAAAAAATTGGATTCCTAGAAGACTGAAACTGACTCAAAAATAAGTAAAAAGCCTGAATAAACCTATAAAAAGAAAAAAGTTGAATTTGTAGTTAAAAACATTTTCAATAAAGATAAAGCCCAGACCTAGATGCCTTCATTTGTAAATTCTACCAGACATTTAAATAATTAATAATTAATACCAACCTTTTACAAATTCTTCCAAAAATCAAAACAGGAGGTAACACTTCCCAAGTCATACTACGAGGCCAGAATTACACTTTTACTAAAAACCAAAAATGTTATGAGAAAACTGCATGCCAATATTTTAATGAATGTAGGTGCAAATATATTCAGCAGAATATGAGCAAACCAAATCCAATAATGTATGAAAATGACTATACACCATGGCCAATTGGGATTTATTTCAAGAATGGAAGGGTAGTTTAACATCGGAAAAAACAGTCAATGTGATATATCAAATTAATAAAGGGTACACAACCCCTCATCATCTCAATAAATGCAGAAAAAGTATTTGAGAAAATTTTGGGTCAATTGGATATATTTAAATTTCGACTTGTCTGTCTAGTTTTTATCTTTTGGAGGTTTATTTGTGCTCCAAGGTCACCCCAACTGAAATTTCTTTCAACCCTATTTTTTTATACTTTATTTTGAAACCGGGTCTCACGAAGTTGCAGAGGGCCTCACTAGGTAGAGAGAGAGAGAGAGAGAGAGAGAGAGAGAGAGAGAGAGAGAGAGAGAGAGAGAGAGAGAGAGAGAGAGAGAGAGAGAGCGTGCTGAGGCTGGCCACGAACCCAGATCCTCCGGTCTCCGCCTCCCAAAGTACTGGGATTACAAGCGTGCGCCACCACGCCCGGCCCCAACTGAAATTTCTAACTTAGTTATTTTTCTGGTTATTCCTAGTGGAGGGTTAGTGTGAAATTTAAGATAGTTCATTAAAGCTCCATAGGGTCTTCTCGTCTTATTTTCATATTCCAGCCTCTTCACTGGAAGGTCAATTTCACTGATTGGAAGTAAGAGACAGTTAAACCCTCGTTTAACCATTCATACAAGTCCCTAATTAAGGAACAAGTGATTATGCTACCTTTGCACGGTCAGGACACTGTGGCCGTTAAATGGAAGTCACTGGGCAGGCAGTGCCTCTAATACTTATTATGCTAGAGGTGATGATCAAATACTCTTTCATGATAAAAGCACTCACAAACCTAGGAATAGAAGAGAATGTCTTCAATCTAGTCAGAGGCATCTATGAAGAACCCACAGTTAACATCATTTTTAATGGAAAACAATGGAACGTCTTCCTCCTAAGATAAGGAACCGTAGAAGGGGGCTGTTTTTGCCACTCCTCTTAAATATTGTACTGGGGATTCTAACTAGGACAATTAGGCAAGAAAAAGAAATGAAAGGCATCCAGACTGGAAGGGAAGACATAGAACTCTCTCTCTTCGCAGATAATCGTATTGTATATAATTTTGTATGTAGACAGTAAAGAAGTTTAGCAATATAGCAGGATATAGATTAGTTATATGAAAATCAAATACATTTTTATATACTAGCTAGGAACAATTTAAAATTGACACTTAAAAAATGATTCCATTTACAGTAGCATCCGAAAGAAGAAAATACTTAGGAATGTATTTTCCTAAACAAAAGGAAGTCAAGATCTGTACATGGAAAGCTATAAACAGTGTTGACAATAATTAAGGAAGATCTGAATAAATGGAAAGACATTTCTCTTTACATTTATTATTTCCAAAATATGCAAACTGCCACTAAAAAGATATTCAACTCACTTAATTATGAGGGAAACGAAGATCAAGTCATAGTAAGATACCATTTCCCATCCATGCAGATAGTTAAAATAAAAAAGACAAAAAATAACCCACGAAACGGGAGCATTCATGCCACCGCTGGTGGAAATGTAAAGTGGTGATGCCACTTTGGAAAACAGTTCTTGACAGTTCCTCTAACTGCTAAACACAGAGCTTTCATGATTCAGTAATTCCACTTACAGGAGTAGACCCATAGAGTTTTCATATGATTCAAAATATAAAATTACATGCCCACAAGAATTTGTGTGTGAATGTTCAAAGAAGATTGGGACATAATTATCAAAAAGTGGAAATAACTTAAATATTTATCAGCTGATAGCTGGATAAACAATGTTGAGATAGGCAGACAAGGGATTTTTTTGAGCAATTAAAAAGATAGTTCTGATTCTTATAGTAACATGGATGAATCTTGAGAGAATCTTGCTGAACGAAGGAAACCAGTCACAAAAGATCACATGTTATATGGTTCCATTCATTTGGAATGGAATAGACAAATACCTAAAGACGAAAAGTGGATTCCTGGTCGCCCAGGGTTGGAGTGAGGTTGCAGAACAGGAATAAGGTATGATTGACAATGTGTATAGTTTCTTTTTGGGTTGTTGAAAATGTTCTAAAATTAGGATGTAAATTAGATCATGTTTGTACAACTCTTTTCATGCACCCCGAACTATCAAATCGTACTGTTTAAGAGGGTAGTTTTTTGGTATGTGAAATATATCTCAATAAAGTTGTAAAGCATGACCTAAAATCCCATTTCAACGGTCAACTCTCTTTGTATGTGTACTGAGCCTTCATAAAATTAAATGACTTGTCCAGTGTTACAGAGGTAGTATTTGGCAGATTAGAAACTAAATTTGTCTAACCCTGGAATTATATACATGGAGAAATGTCGATGCTTCTCTTGCTTATCCTATGTTTTAGCATGCATTTGTAATGTATATATATATTTATAATTAAATGCATATTCCTATCTACACATATTTTAATATATGTGCATAGCCATCTGTTTATGTATGTGCCTACTTATGCAATCTTATGTATATGCATAAATCATAAATAATAAACATGGACCACCATACTCATAGTTTAGGTTCTTGGAAAATATATTCAAAAATATAACTTTAAATAAAGTATTATAAGATGAAGATGAAATGGAAAATTAAAATACTTACAGGTATGTTTAATTTGTTAATAGAAGTAGATACCTTTTTGTTCTCACTAAAATATCAATACTAATTACTGTTAATAATAAATACATTCAGTGAGAATAAGGTGAATGAATATGGCTTTTGAAATTAAATGGATATTTCTGAGCCCTGAAAGTAGTTTTCAAGACTCCAAATCTTCTTTTTTTCTTTAAACTTAAATAGGCCCAGATTAGTACTGGGACATGTTCAACTTCACGTTGGCCAGACTTCGCTTGAAGCCATAGCCAATTATTCCTGGAACTGCCGAAAACATGAGGACCCAGCGGAAGCTTTGTGTGGGGATTCTGATTTTATTTGTTTATGATTTTATTTGACCTGTACCTTTCCTATTCCACCTTTATCATTGCTAAATGCTAATCATTTCATGAGGCTTGGGATTTCCCTAGGCTACTAATGAGCTCTGTAGAGTACATTGAGGTCTTTTGAGGGGAAATGTGTTGCTTTTCCACGTTTGCAGCCTTTTATTGAGGCTATAATTACAAGTTCAGGTGAGAATAAGAATAACAAAGGTCTTTATGATCCCTCCCCAACTGCCCCGCCCCCCCTTAACAAGGCTGTAACAAAACATTGATAAAATGGGACCCAATGGTTAGAGACTACCTTTTTTCTCTTTTTCCATCACAGATCATGCTGGAATAGGTCAATGTAGGCATGTTCCAGGCTGTAGAAGTGATTTTTTTAAATACTTTTATTGGTGTAATATAGTCATACATTATAATGAGATTCAAAGTGATATGAACATGCACGCGCACATTGCTTGGGATATTTCCCTCCAAATACCCGCCCCTCCCCTTTCCCCCTCCCCATCCTTGTCAGTGAGATTGGAAGTGAAACCTCCTATGGATGTGGTGACCTTATTTGAACTATTTCCCTCCTCAATCCTCATCTTTCCCCTCCCCCTCTCCCCCCCCCATCTCCTTCCACTTCTTGCTGTTTTCTCTCCTCATTTGACTCTAGTCCCTCTGGCTTCCTATTTTTGTTCTAGCTTCCACATATGAGCGAAAACATAAAACTCTTGACTTTCTGAGACGGGCTGCAGAAGTTATTTTAATCCACATTCTCTCTCTCTTTCAAAGGAACACTACTGAGGCATCACCACAAGCAAAGGAGCCCCTCCTCTCTCTTTTTTTTTTTTTGCGGTACTGGGGATTGAACCCAGGGGCGTTCTACCTCCGCGCTACACCCCCGGCCCTATTTTTATTCTTTATTTTGAAACAGTCTCACTAAGTTGCGGAAGGGCTCACTAAGTAGCTGAGGCTGGCCGCGAACCCGGATCCTCCGGTCTCTGCCTCCCAAGTACTGGGTTTACAATCGTGTGCCACCATACCCGGCCCTCTTTTTTTTTTCACAGTAAACATGCCAAGGAAGGGTAATCTCCTTTAGGGGAGCCCCTGTCAAAGGCAATCCATTTATTTCCCAAATGCTGTCAATAGCTCAAATCAATTTCCGTAAATTCAATTGTTCAGTGGCCCTTAGAAATCATCGCAAGCTATCTGGTGGAGAGCAGGGCTCATACAGTAAACATCAGGCATGCCAGGCATGCTGTTGTGCACCTGTAATCCCAGTACTTTGGAGGCTGAGACAGGAGGATCCCAGGTTCAAGAAACGAATAGTCTCAGCAATATAGCGAGCCTCTCAGCAACCTAGCAAGACCCTGTTTCAAAACAAAAAATAAAAAGGGCTGGGGGTGTAGCTCAGAGGTAGAATGCCCCTGGGTTCACTCCCAAGTACCAATAAATAAATAAATAAACAAACAAACAAATAAATGAATGAATGAAGTAAACCATATTTTTTTTAAAAGCAAAATTGCTCAGTTTGGTTAGATTCAGAGGCTCCAAAGATGTCCCCCTTTGTCAAGTAGAGGATGACATCAGGGCAATAGCTGAGATTATTTTTTTATGCACATCTGATTATGTCCACTACCACAGGCAGGGAAATTACGGAGCAAACAGAACTGGGTGCCGCCGCTACCCGACCCATCCCGAGGCCCAGGTAAGGCAACTGTGTTCTCATTCAGGCGGTTTTCACCTGTGGATTTTTATTTTTACTTTGTTTTATGTTTAAAAATGTATTGGATATTGACAAATTATAATGGTCTGTATTTGTGGGGTACGAAGTGAGGCAAAGATGTTATGTACACAGGAGGCGTGACTGAATCTAGCCAAGTAATATACCCATCATCTCAAAGGCTTAGCACTGACTCTCCCTGTACCCTCTGACTCACATCCCCACTTCCCACCACCCCCAGCCTCTAGTAAGCGCCACTCTTCTGTGCTTCTGTGAGTTCGGTTGTTTCAGACTCACCACGTAAGAGTGAGACTGTGCAGTGTTCATCTTTCCGTGCCTGGTTTATTTCACCTAACAGAATATCTTTCAGATTCATTTTGTTGTTGCACATGATATTATTTTACTCTTTTTTTTTTTTTGTACTGGAGGCTGAACCCAGGGGCATGCTAGCTCCAAGCTACATCCCCAGCCCTGTTTTATTTTTTATTTTGAAACAGGGTCTCACCAAGTTGCTGAGCCTGGTCTCGAACCTGTGATCCTCCTGTCTCAGCCTCTTAAGTACTGGGATTGCAGGAGTGTATCACCATCCCGGCACATTTTGCTCTTTAAAAAGGCACATCAGTATCCCATTGTGCATGTGTGCCACATTTTCTTTATCCATTTCTCTGATGTGTAGGTTGACTTCATGACTACGTTGCTATGAAGAAGGCTGTGACAATCGGGACTGCAGGTGTCTCTTTCATGTACTGATTTTAAATCCTTTGGACATCTACCTAGAGAAGGGCTTGCTGGGTCATATGGTGACTAGAATTTCAGGTTTGGAGGAGCCTCCTTACTGTTCTCCACAACGGCTGGATCCACAATCCACGTACATCTCCGCCCACAGTGCCCTTGCTTCCCTTTTATCCTGTCCTTGTCAGCACTTGTTATCTTTTTGATAATAGCCATTTTGACAGGTGTGAGGTCAGTCTTGTTTTAATGTGCGTTTGCCCAATGATTGGTGATATTTAGCATCTTCTCATGTATCTGTCGGCCATTGTGTGATTTCTTTTGAGAAATATCTATTCCATGTCTTTGCCCATTTGTAAAATTGGGTTATCTGTTTTCTTGGAATTGAGTTGCTTGAGTTCTTACATAGTTTGGATATTAACCCCTTATCAGATTGTGATTTGCAAATCTTTTTTCCTCTTCTCTAGGTTGCTACTTCACTTGCTCTTTCTTTTATTGTGCTGAAGCTTGATATAATCCCATTTATCTATTTGGTTTTATTGCCTGAACTTTGGGGTCAGATAGAAAAAAAGATCACTGTCCAGATGAAGGTCATATAGTTCTCCCCCTATGTTTCCTTCTAAGTTGTTTTACAGTGTTGAGTCTTTAAGCCTTTAATCCATTTTGAGCTGATGGTTGTGTGTGGTATGAATAAAGTATTTAATTTCATCCTTTTGCATGTGGATATCCAGTTTTCCCCACACTCTTTCTTAAAGAGGCTATTCTTCTCTCACCGTGTATTATCGATACCTTTTTCAAATAGCAATTGACCATAAACATGTGGGTTAATTTCTGTGCTCGTTATTCTACACCATTGGTCAACATATCTATTTTCATGCCACCACTATGCTGTTTTAATGACTATAACTTTGAAATATAGTTTGAAGCCATTACCTGTGAAGACATGTGCCACTGTTTAATTAGTGGAACATATGCATATATTTAAATATCAATCTTAAGGACAGACATTTTCCAAATCCTCTTTTATGCAGTGATGGGCCCAAATACTTGGAAAAGGGCCTGACACAAAACAGGCACATAGCAAATATTTGACGACTAAATAAATGAAATTCAATAAAAAAAATTAGTGTGAATATACCAGAATAAAATGATCTCCAGGTGTTTAATTTTCATAAATTCAGTAAATGACTTCTTTTACTATAGTTTTAAAATGTTCATAACGCATATCTCATGTGAATTTTAAGAAAAAATTTCCAATCTACGTCACAGAACCCTAAATTGTAGAGCTGATTCTTGCACCAGGTCTGGCCAGGAGGACCCCGACATCCTTCTGCTACTGAGATTACAGTGAGCAGGGAGAACAGTCTGCAGAGCTTTCCTGCCAGCGCAGCCAGAGGGTCCACTCTGTTTGTTCTCACACAGCCAGCCTTCTGGAATCCTTTGTCATTCCTTGCCTTTACTGAAAATAGTTCTTTTAAAAACAAACTTTATGGGTTTAAATGAGATACTCTAGTTAAAGTGCATTTTCTCAACCTGGTTTAGCTCACTGTCCTTTTTTTTTTTCTTTTTAAGAGTGAAACAGCACATACTTTACTTTTTGACCTTTTAGCATTCCTGGGGAAGACAGAGTCCTCACACTGCAAGGAGGCCTGGCAGGACGCATGCCCACAGTTGCTCTCATAGTTTGAGCTGCTAAAAGGGAAAGCCTGTTGCTAGGGAAACTGCTGCTCCGGAGGGCTCCTCACAGTGAACTGGCAGGAAAGAGAGGCACTGGCTAGTCAAGGGCTTGGGGGAGGGGTCGGGGAAGCCACCTGAGAATTTCTAAACCTTGATTGCTGGGACACATCAAAGACTTTATTGGGGTTGAAGAGAAGAGGAACAAGCATGGCTATGTCTTTCTATCTAGCTGGAGTTTAAAGAAATCTTGGACTTTATGTGAATTTATTTATTTATTTTTGTGGTACTGGGGATTGAACCCAGAGGCATTCTACCTCCGAGCTACACCCCCAGCCCTTTTTATATTTTGTTTTGAAACAGGGTGTCAGGTGGTTGCTGAGAGTCTCACTAAGTTGCTGAGGCTGGTCTCCACCTGCGATCCTCCTGTTTCAGCCTCCCAAGTACTGGGATTGTAGGCGTGTGCCACCGTGCCTGGATGTATGTGAATTTAATTTTGTCCAGTGCACAAGCAGGAAAACAAAGTGGCTGTCAATATGAGATGAATATTCAGGAAGTTTATAGCAGTTTTTCCCAATTTCATCACCTTCATTTATAATATGCAATAACGTTAGCACAGATTCACAATGTCCAAAAGCTTCTTTTGATTTATTTTGTAATTAATACTTACTATAAATGGGATAAAGTAACTATCGATATAATCACTTTGGAAGTTATGTGACATGCTGTTTTCTTTTTAAATGAGTAACTCTCCTCTTTGAATAGTTATGTCCTTAAAGAGTGGCGTTTCACACATATTTCCTGTTACTTCTTTGTAATACAAAGAGCTTTGAGTTGCTTAAATAAGTCAGTTAAATTATGAAATACTAGACATATTACTTTTAGCCTTACACTCAATAAGTAATAAATACAACTTCAAAGGCATTTTCTCATTATAAAACAGTTCCCCTTTTTATACCAACGAAAGTGGAATTGTTAATATACAATGAATTGGCACGACATCTAACATGGATACTCTTTGGGCTTTTCATGGTTGTGGGTTGTAAAAAGATCTCCTTGCACCAATAACCACTTCCTTCCCTACCCTCTCTTCCAGAATAATCAGTCCAGAGCTATGCTATCTAGCTTGCGATGTTACTGAAGGAAGCTAGATTTTTGCTTAGAGATCTTGTAACCCAAGCCTTTCATTTAACATACTGTTATGATTTGAATCTTTGGTGATTTATTTTTTTTTGGTGGAACTGGGGATTGAACCCAGGGGTGTTATACCTCTGAGCTACACCCCCAGCCCTATTTTTTATTCTTTATTTTGAAACAGGGTCTCACTAAGTTGCAGAGGGCCTCACTAAGTAGCTGAGGCTGGCCGCGAACCCAGATCCTCGGTCTCAGCCTCCCAAGTACTGGGATTACAAGCATGCACTACCACGCCCAGCTCTATGACTTAAATGTCCGCTAAAGGCCCATGTGCTAAAGACTTGGTCCCCAGCTCTTGGTGCTGTTGAGACCGAAGGCACCTGTTACAGAAAAGCTGGCTTCCTGCCAGTAACCTTGTTAGGTTCAGGATTCTGACAAAACCAGGTTTACATCTTCAATTTCTCTTTCATCCTCCTCACCACACCCCTGGGGTGTGTGTGTGTGTGTGTGTGTGTGTGTGTGTGTGTGTGTGATGGTGGCAAAGGTGGGTTGGTGCTTCTTGATCTTTCTGCCACCTTCTCATCCATTTCTGTATAGCTCGGCTCAACTGTTTATTACTTACAAGACTTCTTAAAATGATATGAGAAAGCCTGAGAAACCCTGCTTGAACAGATAGATCCCTACACGGCGTCATCACAGAAGGTTTAGCGTGAGGCAGTCTGGGGCTGGTGGCAGGACTTGATTTCCTCAGGAATCCCAGTTCCTTTCCTGTCGCCTCATCCTTAGCATGGGGCTGCCATTTTTACGCTTGTGGAATATGGTTTCTAGGTGGATACGTTAGTTTTCTATCCTGGGTTCAGACTTAGGCAGAGGGAAAAGAAAGTAAAGAAAAAGGAAGAGGCAGGGGCAGCACCAGCAGATTTCTTGGGTCCATCTCAGTGACTAGAATTGTGTCTCAGGAGGACAGAAAGGCTGGACATGGGGCTTTAACTTTTATAATCTCTAGCATAGATAGCAAGGGGAAAGAGGAATGAAAAATGGATAACTCAATATGCACAGTGGCTCAGCTTAGGAAAGACTCCACGGTGGATCGCTTGCAAAATGGGTACAATTATTGTTTCTTTCTCATTCTCACTCCAGCTCACACTCAGATTCCAGCAACTCATCGAAATTGCCCTCTCAGGCCATTGAGCAGAGGAGCCACCACCGCTACCACATTCAGGATCCGACCAGCTTACAGCTCTGGACTCTTCTGCAGCAGGTAAGCAGATGCCAGATGTGCCTCTCTGCATGTGCCCATCTTTGAGAAATTGAGTGTCTGATTTTCCCTGTGATCTCAGCTCTCTAATGGTTCAAGAAAAGTCATAGCTTTCTCACTTAGTTCGATACATTTTTATTGCAAAGATAGGAGGAATGTCTTGTAAGGTCTCTGCATGTGGGAGTTCATCCATGGACACTTTTACTGTGACATGGTGCTGCCGCTGATCACAAGTCGAGGAGGGGGACATGGGGCTCCTCTTTCCTGAGTGACTTATATAATTTTCATCTTTATCCTTTTCTTATTATCTGTAAAAGAAACACTGGCATTCTTATTTTAACTCATAAACACAATTTCTAAAATAATTAAGTAGCTTCTAATTGTTCTGATTAAATGTTTAAAGTTCAGTGTTCTTAATTTTTGTTAAATTTCCATATAAAAGTTTTTTGATCTCATACTTTCTCATTTCAGTTATTGTTTCCATCTGCTTAGAACATTAATCCTTTCCTGAATTTCGTTAAAATACAAATAAAGTTGTTCTACATGTTCTATTCTTTTGAAGCAATGATTTAATAAAAGAAATACTAGTTCTAATTTTTCAGAGTGGTCGCCACTAAAAATGCAACCTCTTTTTTCCTAATATTTGACTCATCCTGACAAAGGGGGTTAAAGCTGTTCTAATTGCTTATTGTACAAATTCTGTCAGATATGATTCAATTCATTATTGGAATCTGTTAGTTCCAAATGTTGTCTTTACATTGGTAGAATGTAGGTTCAGCTATTGCTAGAACATGAACTATAATGATCAATACTGAAGTAGGAATCTGTCTCCAGTGCAAAGTATTTTTTAAATATGTTTATGATGGCAACCTTCTTCAAGTTCCATGACTACTCATGTTAATAAGTGACCATGTTAAGTCCTGATCATATTTAGCAAGTAACCCATCCATACTTTGGTTAAGCTAGGAGTGTGCTGAGAATAGGAATTTTGCTTTGTCCAAATTTTGTCTTAGATCTCTCCTCTCCTCTCCTCTCCTCTCCTCTCCTCTCCTCTCCTCTCCTCTCCTCTCTTCTCCCCTTCCTTCCTTCCTTCCTTCCTTCCTTCCTTCCTTCCTTCCTTCCATGATAATGGGGTTTAAACCCAGGGGTGTTCTACCTCTGAGCTATACCTTCCAGCCCTTTTTATCTTAAAACAGTGTCTTGCTAAGTTACCACACACCAGCCTTGAACCTGTGGTCCTCCTGTTTTAGACCTCCAAGTATTGGGATCACAGGCATGCACCACTGTGCCCCGATTTGATACTTCATTAAGACCTTAGAAACACCAACTTTCGGCCCAAACAACCATGCTATAAACTAATCACTCTGAATTTAGGGTAGCAAAGACTCTTTCTCTGGAATGTGACTCCCTTTATCATGGCCTTCTTTTATTACTGAGCCCCCACTTCCTAAATAAACCTCTTATATTCCCTATTGGTGCTTTCTGTTTGAAACTGTTCTCTCGGGAAGCAAGAACTGAGGAAGAAAGATGACTGTCCAGTAATATTAATTGCTAGGGGAATCGTCACCCGCTAACACATACACTGTAGTCCGAGCCCAGGTTTGTCACCATTTCATACGTTTCATACCTTAGACATTAGAGCCACTGACATAGTGAACTAGCCTGTGGCTCTGTATACATTTGTTGTCCAGAACTGTCTTTATGGCTGCTATGTGAGAACTCACACTGAGAAAACCTGAGCCAGTTACTGGAGCAGAAGGGTCTATATCCCAGTTCCCAGAGCTGCAGCAACCCTGCAGGCGCTGTGTTTTAGAACCTGACCCTATGAGCACTGGAGCAGAACGGTCTGTGCCCCTGTTCCCAAAGCTGCAGTTACCCTGCATGTGCCACGTTCCAGAACCTGGCCCTATGTTTGCTCCACCAGCTCCTACACTCTCCCACTATTGTCAGTGTGGCAGTGGGGTGCCTGCACCTGGGCTCTCGTGCCATCGCTGTCCTGGCTCCTGTCCTGTCCTGTCACCATGATTCCTTTCACATGCACCAGACCCAAGCT
>PVJS01019760.1:20000-33366 GCA_004027185.1 Glis glis
CCACCTTTCAGTACTATTACATTGGGTACCAAGCTTCCAGCACCTGTACCTTTAGGGGACAGACTGTATCCAAAGTACGATAGGGCTTTTTTAGGTTACTTGAGGTACATAATATATTCAATTGTTTAATCATTTTAGAACTTAACAAAGCAACCTCCTAAATGTTAGAGATTATAATCCATTAAACAATGGATTTCAGTTCATCTACATCTTGCAAATTGGCAAAAAGTTCTCTGTTTGGGGATCATTATGTGCCTGGAGACCACCTCGAAGCAAGATCTGAATATTTGATAATCATCACTAGAAATATAGGTATTATGAGTGCTTGCTCTGTGTTAGAATTCATGCGTCTCACCTCAAAATGTTATCCTTTATAGAGTTCCAGGTCTAGAATGTCAAGTTTTCCTCTTGCAAAAGCTCAGAAGTTTGGGGAATGCATTACAATGCAAATTTGCTGAGCCACTGTCAGCCTAGAAAACTCGCTGTCAGGGAAAATTAGAAATAGCTTCACACTACCAAATTAAGAAAGGAATTTGGCAATATATTTTGATTGCTTGCCCAATGTTTAATATTACTGGAGGGGAATGTCTGCTTTTAATGAAAAATAGATTTGTGGCGTGAAAGAAAAATTTTATTTGCTCCTTTATCAAAAATTAAGGCTACAGATAAAGAATATGGCTGCAGTTCTGCATATTTTTTTTCTTGAATATAACAGATCTTCTCTCCAGTTAATACATTCCATGATGTGAAGAAGAGTAGCTTTATTTTATTCGGGGCCAACCTATCCAAGTCCGGCCCTGGGTAAAACAGTAAAGATGCTGAACAATATTTCCAATTGCACTAGAGTAATAAAGAACATAAAATACCTGTAGAGTCAGGGAGACCTCTCTGTAAATCTTCCTGAGTCTTAGATCCTCTGAAAAATGAAGACACATCTTTGTCATAAGACCACTGAGAGGATTAGACGAGATCATCTGTAAGAAGCAGGCAGCATTTTGCCTAAGTGGAGGCTCTATCCTGGCCATTTTTTTGTCATTATTAATGACTGAGTGCTAGTTCTCTAAGTCTATTCCTTTAGTGCCTCAGAAGAGTAATCAAAAGAAAAAGAACTGCGGGAATAACAGAGAGAATAAATGTTTGAGTTTCCGAACGATGGTAAAGTGGGGAATCTTAGACCTGTGTCTCTGTTCAACATTTTTCTATTTCTACACAAAGCAAAGCAAAGCAAAACAAAAGAAAGTCCTAAACCTTGGTAGTATTGCAGAAAATGCAATAATAATCAAAGGTTTGCATTATAATTCACCTAGTAAGAATTATTTCTGTTATTTGAAATGGGAAGAACTTTGGATGAGTGAACGTTTTGGAGTCACGGTGGCTATTCTGTGTCTCTCTGGGTCCCCAAATGCTTGGGTCTTTGCTGCAGGATCCTCCCCAGCGCCAGGGCCCGCGTGAGGTGCAGGTGAGGGAAAGGAAGCAGCATTGGGGAAACTGGCCACTCAGTCGGGTGCTTTGCGTTCCTCCCATTCTCCCCCATTATTATTTTTTTGATCAGAGTTGTGGTTTGGATTGGGTTCAGAGGAAGAGGTTTTTCAGAAGTTGAATTGTTTATATGATTTCAAGAATTTGTGTAAACTCATGACTTGTTTGCAGCAGTCTCCTTTTCTATGTACTTCTTTTCCAAGAAATCCAAGTCTTTTAAACATGGTTTCCACGGTCTTGCACCCTTTTTCATTTTTAATACATTTATTGGTGCGTTATAGTCTCACATCATAATGTAGTTCACAGTGATAGTGACATACATGCGCACAGCACTTGGTGGGCTTCCCCCGGCTCCCTCCCCATCCCCCTCTTCCCCATACAGGGTATTGAGATCGGCATTGGGATTCTCACATATGTACATAATGTCGATGGAAGTGACTCCTTCACTGATCCTCCCTCTCCCCGACCCCTTCCCCTAGACACCTCCCTGGCTCCACTGAAGTTTCTCCTCCATTGTCTGAAGTCCCTCTTGTATCCCAATTACTCCCTAGCTTCTGCAGATGAGAGAAAACATATGACCCTTCACTTTCTGTGACTGGCTAATCTCACTTAATGTTCTCCAAGTCCATCCACTTTCCTGCAAATGACATATATTGTTCTTCTTTATTGCTGAATAGAATTCCATTGTGTGTATATTCCATAATTTTGTATTCCGTTCATCTGTTGATGGACACCTAGGTTGGTTCCATATTTTGGCTATTGTGAATTGTGCTACTATAAACATGGATATGCATGTATTTACTATAATATCCTGGTTTCAGTCCCCTTGGAAAGATACCCAGGAGTGGTATAGCTGGGTCTTGCTAAATTGCTGAGGCTGGCCTCGAACCTGTGATCCTTGTATGGGGACGTGGGGAGTGGGGAGGGAACCAGGGGAAAGCTCACCAACTGCTATGTGCATGTATGTCACTATCACTATGAACTACATTATGATTTGAAACTATAATGCACCAATAAATATATATAAAAAATGGATGCAAGACCATGGAAACCATGCTCAAAAGACTTTGCCCACTCATCCTAAGGTCTCAGCTGACAGGCCACTTCCTCCAGGAAGCGCTCTGTGCATGCACATCTGCAGAAAGCATATCAGACTGGGCTGCAATTCAGGATTTTCTATAGAGCTCCCCGTTCCTATATCCCTATGATGGTGGAAACCACCTTCATTCAGGTTTGTGTCTTCATTGCCAAACATCATGCCAGGCATATAGGAAAAACTAAAAAAATATTTGTTAAGTCAACACACTTCAGTGGTATCTGAAAGAATAAATAGGAGGAATTCGTAAAGGTACTGCTGGCCCAATTATATCAGCTTTTCTTTGCCCCTTAGCTGTTCCTAATCTTTTCTTGACATTTATCATCTCCCTGTCTGAAGTTTGGCTTTGAAGTAAAATATTAAGGAACTTCACCACAAGATCTGTCTAATAGTAATGGGAATTCGAGTTTATAATATATATATAACGAGAAGACAGAATAGATTAGACATTAAGTCCCAGAATGGGAGTTAGGCAAACCTATGTTTAAATCCACACACTCAGGTGGCAATCTTCAACAATTAATTTACCTATGCAGGACGTAGTTTCATTATCTATAAAATCAGAATGAGAGTGTGTCAGTTAGAGGAGTTGATGCCGATCGCATGAGATGCTTCGTGTGTCATCAGTTTATTGAACACCGTGATCTCGGCAGAGAGTGACCAGGAAGCAATTTCATTTTCGTTTTCTTTCCATTGTTCTTTTAAAGTTGTTCTGTTGACTACTTCCTTTCCCCCATGAAATTTCAAGCAGACAACCCTGGTTTTCTGTTCATTCTTAAGAACGAATGTATAGTCTTACCCCCAGCCCCACCCCAGGTATTATAGAACCGAATCCATTCTAATTTGCAAACATTCGTTTCTCATTTAATTCTGAGTACTTTCCTGTGTCCTGCTTGGGATAACCTCAGGTTAGGAAAACCATGCTGGGGGCAATATTGTCCTGTGTTGCTCTTTCCCTCCCCCCTCTTCCTCCTTCTCTTCCTCCTCCTCCTCCTCCTCCTCCTCCTCCTCCTCCTCTTCCCCATCCTCCCTCTCTTCTCCCTCCTCCTTCTCTCATTCACCATGCTGTCTCTGCTCCTGGGGACCAGAAGGCAGGGAAGGGCATAAAGCTCTTCCTTGCTTTTACCTGGCATAGGTGCCTTTCTGGTGCGGTAAAGGCAGATCCAGGTCTTTTCTCTCTTGGGCTCTGTTTTGTGTGTGTTTCTTAAAGGATCTTGCTTCTGGGGATTTCCCACCTGCTATCGTCTGATGGGTGGGCTGTTTTCATGGATGACTGCCAATTTATATATCGATTTCAAACAAGTTTCGTGGGGGGCTCCTTCCCTCGCCAATTCTACCTTTAGGACTTCCTCCCTCCCTCCCTCCCTCCCTCCCTCCCTCCCTTCCTTCTTTTCTTTTGTACTGGGGATTGAACCCAGGGACATTCTACCTCCTAGTTATACCCTCACACCTATTATACTTTTTATTTTGAAACAGGGTCTTGCTAAGTTTTGGAAACCCTCACTAAGTTGCTGAGGCAGGCCTCGAACCTGTGATTCTCCTTTCTCAGCTTCCCACTTACTGGGATTACAGGTGTGCACCACCACACTCAGCTTGGATAGGGTCCCTTTCAAGGACTCACGTCTGTTTCCTTTTCCCAGTGCCCACATCTCTTCTTATCCTTGAAAGTCTAGACATTCACAAAGTGCAAGCTATTCTTAATATCCTTTCAGTAAGCAGAGCCAAGATATAAAGACCTTTTCCTACACAGTAGATGGAGCAGGGAGAGGTATTCTCTACTTTTAATATAGTATTTACAAGATAGATTATTTATATTATGACTTTCACTCTAACCAACCACAGCTCCTCTGTCATGCCAAGTGCTCAAGAAACTTCTTGCATAAATATATATATGCATAAATCATATATATGATAAATATATAAATATGTATCATATATATTTATAAATATTATATATTATATATAATATATCTATAAATAAAAAATATATATACATATATATACACACACACATATATATACATATATACACACACACACACACACACACATATATATATATATTTTTTATATATATTTGAGTGTGGGGCATAAGTCAGTACCAGCCCCTATGTCCTCCTTATTTAGAGGGCACCTTCAGGATTTCTGAGACCCAGTTTACTTGGATGAAGCATGCAGGAGGGAAAATGGAGCATCCCAGCATGCTCCTTCTAAAGAAATGAGTATGCTTTAGCACATTCTCTCCGACTGGACATCAGGCTTCCCTGGTTGTTCATGCCCTCGAGGTGACCCAGCATTCGTGAAGCCTGTTTGCTGGAGCTGGACCACCTGTTAGATGGACCAGTACCTGTCTGTAGAGTACTTGGTTCCCTTCACCCTTTGATTTCAGGATTGGGATGTCAGCCAAAGCTAACATGAAGGGGAAACACCCCATTTGACATGCTATTGTACATGGAAAGTTTAATTCATAAGGAGTTGCAGTTATGAGCTTGTTATCAAAGCACAGCAGAGGTGGCAGCGTCATTCTGTCACACGGAGTCACTCTCCTTTTTCAGCGTGGTAGGAAGATTTCAGAGGATGGAGGATGAAAGAGGACTCTATCTGCGCCCTAATCACCGCTCTGCCCACTCCTGGGAATGCCCTGCTCTCGTTGGAGAAATAGCAAGAATTTCCCTTTCCTCAAATATGCTGTCATAGGCAATTTCCATGGCTTGGAATCTCCCTCTAACTCTTTGCTCATTTGCTTAGAAAATTCCTACTTCTTAAGGCATCACAAATATTTCCTCATATTTGGAAGCTTTTCCGATTCATCTCTCAGAGGTGGCCTTCCTTTTCTGCAGACAGCACTCCATGCAGGTCTTCATTTTGAGACTTAGCATATTGTATTATATGTTTTTTTTAATTTACTTATGGGATTCTTTAGAGAAGAGGATACTTGTGTCTTAAGTATCTAGCATTCTCAAAGGGTCCCATGTTGGCTTTCAATAAATATTTATGGAATAAATAAGTAAACACACCATAGCTAGATTGCTTATGTTGGCTTTCTAAAATGAGAATGTTTTGCACAAGTTGGAATACACAAAAAGAGCTTTGCCTGTAATGTAAGATTGGTGGAAATTTTATGCGCACAGACTAAAATTCACCATGAGATGTATTCATTTGGTCTCTCTGCTGCCTGCTTTCCTTTCTGTGGAACATTTCAGTTTACCGTACATCCATGTTTTGCACATCCTGCTCTCAAAAGTCACCTGGGAAGGTGTATAGTGCCTTTTAATAAGCAGAATCAATTGATTAGGGTGAGGTATTTTCTATTTTTGATACATTATTTAATAGAGTTTATGTTACAACCTTCAGTTGATCAGTGGAAATAATAAACTTAATATTTACAATAAGCCAGAATACTACTGTTTGTAAAAACATTGTTATATTTTCATTCTTATTATGATGCTATGAGGCAGTGTGGTTATTATTCTTATTTGAAGGAGTCCCCCCCTACCCCTTGGTACTGGGTATTGAACCCAGGCCAGGAGTATTCTACCTCTAAAATACATTGCCAACCCTTTATTTTTTATTTTGAGACAGGGTCTCACTAAGTTGCTGAGGGGCTCACTAAGTTGCTGAGCCTGGCCTAGAACCTGCAATCCTCCTGTCTCAGCCTCCCAAGTACTGGATTACAGGTGTGTGCCACAACTCCACCTGGCTTGAAAGAGAATTTTAAAACTGGCTCAACATCACATAAAAAATAAGTAATTTGTAGATTCATTATTCAAACCAATTCTGCTGACTAAGGGTCCCATGTTCTTTTCCCTATAGTAAGTTTCAATTTGCAAGTGACATATATAATTAATGACAATAGAAAAATGCACACATGATTTTATCTGGAACAGATTTATTGTGTAACTGTTTCTAAGTACTGTTACCAGGCAGCTAATATTCAGTGCAAGAAATGATGTTGATATACATATTTTTAAGTTTTATACCAAAATTCCCTATTTATATAATACTTAGTACCTTAAAAAGTGGTTCTGTTTTCTCAACTGATTTTCACAATAATCCAAACTCTAAGCATTACTCACCAATATTCTAAGAATAGACATTAATCTAAGCATCTTGTGACATTGCACAATACAGAAAATTGTTTACAAGGTTCTGAGAAAACAATACTATAAATTACAATGCCATTTAACAGATGAATGAATAAGGAAACTGAGGCATATTCACACAGTGGAATTTTACTCAGTTATAAGGAAGAACAAAATTATGTCATTCGCAGGAAAATGGAAGGAACTAGAGAATATTATGCTAAGTGAGATTAGTCAGTCTCAGAAGGTGAAGAGTTTTATGTTTTTCTTTCATAGGTGGAAGCTAGAGAGAAATTGTTAAACAAAAGAGACTTTAGATAAATGAGGAGAAATTCCAGTAAGATAGTGGAAGGCGATTAGAGGAGGGCGGGGAAGAGAGCTGATGAAGGAAACAGTTCAAATAATGCTATGTACATATATGAAGTTATCAACACCAACCTCAATAACATGTATGGGGAGGGAGGGAGAGTGGGCTGGGATCGGGGGGAAACACACCAAGTGCTGTGTGCAATCATGTTTCTATCACTTTGAACCTCATTATATGTAGAATTACAGGTGCTGTGTTCATGTATCATTATGAAATATCATCATCAACTACATTATGATGTGAGACTATAATGTGCCAATAAAAGTAGAAAAAATAACAATGCACCAATAAAAGTATATATAAAAATAAAAACAAAAAAATAAAATTACACTGGCACCTGAAAAAAATTACAATGCCATTTATAGCTTTGAAACATGGATATCGCCTCTCTCAGCGATAAAGCTATGACTGATCCACTTATTCACTGGTGAATTGTGATTCTATCATAGTTTAAGAAGAGGGCTTAGACCTGTAGAGGGTACAAAAATGAGTAAAGCTTATCCTTGATCTTATGTTTGAGGTTAAAATACATATGACATAGACCTATATTATGCACATATCTAGTAGGAAAGGATAAAAGCCCAAGGAAATCTTTTAAAAGGTTCAGTGGAATGAGAATAATACCACATCAGGACATTAGGGAGGAATTTAGAGAAAAGAAGATATTTAGGTAGGATCTGAGTGATAGGAGCAAGGGAAAATGAAATGGAAGAAACTTCTGCTGTCTCTGAATAATGAAATTAATGACAAAAATAGGTCAGCCCAGGTTGAGTTTGGAAATAGTTGGATGGATTATAGACTGGCTTGGCAAGGCACAGAGGGAGGTGGGTCTAGAAAGGCAGGTGAGACCAAGCAGAGAAAGGTCATGAGTACTAGGGACAAGGTGGACTTCACGTGTGCACAATGGGGAGTAAGGAAGGGTTTTGATTAGGAGAACGTGACCAGTTGGCAGGTGCATCTGTAAACCTTTGACATTGGAAAAGTGGAAGAAACATCAGTTAGAGTGATCATAATTACACATTTGATAATAGCAGTCTCCTCCTCCTCCTCCTCCTCCTCCTCCTCCTCCTCCTCCTCCTCCTCTTCCATCTTCTTCTTTTTGTGGTACTAAGGATTGAACGCAGGGGCATTCTGCCTCTGAGCTACACCCCCAGTCATATTTTATTTTATTTTTAAATTTTGAAACAGGGTCTTAATAAGTTTTGGAGGGCCTTGCTTAGTTGCTGAGGCTGGACATAAATCTGAGATCCTCCTATTTCCACCTCCCAAGTACTAGGATTACAGGTGTGCGCAACCATGCCTGGCTAATATCAATCTTCTTAAAATGATTCAGTGGTTCTTATTGTCTTTATTGAAAATCAGTATTTCTTAACACACCTGAGAAGATGCCATGGTTTTTCTTTTTGCCACTCCCCCACCTCCCTTCATATATGCTAATATGACAGTACCTGGTTCATGGAGCTTGTTCTCAAAATATTGGCGGAATAAGTGTGTGACTATATGTCTATCACATATGGAAGAAATCCTAGCTGCGCATGCTGGTGCACACCTGTAATCCCACTACTCCGGAGGCTGAGACAGGGGGATCATGGGTTTGAGGCCAGTCTCAACAACTTAGTGAGCTCCCTCAGCAACTTGGTGAGACCCTATTTCAAAATAAAAAATAAAGTAGGGTTGGGGGTACAGCTCAGAGGTAGAACGTCCCTGGGTTCAATCCCCACTATGAAAAAAGTAAAATAATAAAAATAAAGAAATCCTAGAGTAGCAGCAAATATGTGCATGTTCTTTTATAACTGAGAATAAACATGTTGGTAACAAATGAATATATATATTTTCTATGGTATTGGGAATCGAATCCAGGACCATTCTACTTCTGAGCTATACCCCAGCCCTTTTTATCTTTATTTTGAAATGGGGTCTCCCTAGGTTTCTGAGAGTCTCCCTAAACAAATTAATATTTCCACAAGTTACCTGGTATGTCCTCTCTTTTATAGATTAGACTGACCAAGGTTTTGGTGAGGGGAGTGAAAGCGTACATGCTTCTGTCCATGGTGCTAGCTAGTAATATCTCACTCTTGAGAACTGTTATTTCTCTGTGAGTTGGAGGACGATGGGAAATTTGCTCCCTTTCTCCTCTGTTTGAATCAATATATGTGTGCCTCCTCCTCTTTCTTTCTCCTCTTCTCCTTCTCTTCCTCCTTTCCCTCTTCCTCCATTGTTGTCGTCGTAGTCGTCATCATCATCATCATCAATATTGATGTTCTCATTTATCAGACACCTATAAAATGCCAATATTTTTGTTTATCCATCTCATTTCACTTAATGTAAACACAATATGAGGAATTCCCTATTTTATGTATCATTATAGATGAAGAAATACTGAAGTAGAGAGATTAAGTGGTGTGCTCAAGATTACACGGCTCATGATCAACAGAACTGGAGTTGAAACTCAGATCTCTGTAATCTCTGCGACTGCTCTTAAACACTGTGCCATGTGGCTGTCCTCATCGCAGTCCTTTATAAGCTCAACTCCACAACCCTTGCTCTTCCTGGTACTTCAAGCAAATCCCAGTACCTCTCTGCACCCAATGCCCATGACATGTTTTAACAGGTCTACCAAACGTCATGGTTTATAAATCAGTTTCATGTAATTGATCTCAGTAGCATTGATGGTGGGGGAGAACTTATGTTCTAAAGCTTATAGGGACAGAACCTTGCAGGAAAAGGAAAGAAACTTGGTTCTCAGATGGGAAAGAGTTGAATGGACAGGTATTGAGATTGTAAAGGAGGCTAAGACCAGAGCCCAGCGGAATAAATGGGAGCCTGGATGGTGGTGAAGGGGGGATCTGCAGGTGCTCCAGGAAGTAAACAGAGGCTAAGCTTGAGAATGACAGAGCAGTAGAGAACTGGGGCAACAGCGGGGTGAATCAGGCAACAGTGCTATAAGCATTGGAATGAATGGAATCTCTCCAAAGTCCAATGTGAAAGGAAAAAGAGCTTATACTAATGCTGGATGCAGCGGCAGGGATACTTATATATTTTACTTCACTGGAACCTACTATTATCACTTCCATTTTTCACAGGAGAAAAACCACAATTTGCCATCTCCTCTTCCTCCTCCTCCTCCTCCTCCTCCTCCTCCTCCTCCTCCTCCTTCTTTCTCTCTGGTTTTTGAGACTGAACCCAGGGGGATTCTGCCTCCAAGCTATACCTCCATCCCTTTTAAAAATTTATTTCTAATTCTGAAACAGGGTCTTGCTAAGTTGCTGAGGGTCTTACTAAGTTGCTGAGGCTGGCCCAGAACCTGTAATCCTCCTGTCTCAGCCTCCCAAGTACTGTGTAACACCACGCCTGGCTACAACATGATTCTTGAATTCAGCCAGTAAGTGCTATGTTAAAGTAATATGAGAAAATATGGTGAAACAGCAGTTTTCTTTTATGTTGTGATCATTTTAGATATGAGCACTGTCATTATCTTTCTGAGATTTCATAAGTAGCCCGAATTCTTAGAACAAAAAATCCAGCCCAGCCACTATCTGATGCCTGGAAGTGGTTTTTCCTTCACACACTGCCAGGGAACATATTTGCTTGGTGAGCTGTAGCTGAGCTAGCCTCAGCCCCAGGATCAAACATTTCGCATGGGTCAGCCCTGGGAGAATGCCCATCTTCTCAGTGTTTGGTTTAGTAAAAGCTAGTATTTGAACTGAATGATGGGGTCATCTACTTGACCATAGTTAAGATTAAGAGAGACTGGGGATGAGTTCAGGAATTCTGAACTCGCCTTTATATTCTATGTCTGCTCTAAAAGTTGAGTATTGAGAGATGACTCTGGGTTGTCCTTGGAATAAATCTATGTGAACAAAATTACAGGCCATGGCCAATATCTGTGTGGCCTTTTCTTTGTAGAATTGTCAACACTTGCATTTCAGAATCCCAGCATTTGGAGGACAGAAAGATTGTGGCCATTTTGAGGTTTTTATTTGCCTTTTTCTTTATAGTCACATGATACTGTCAAAGATTGAAAATCACAGATATCAAATATTAATTTCTATAGATACATTGCTTTTCCCTGTTGGTGATCACTCAAACAGGCTTTTACTGATCAGAGAATCATTTTTGACAGGATGCTTACCATCTTGTTGAGGACTGAAAGCCCCTAGATTATAATATGTACTTCTGAGCCAGGTATGGTGGTGCACATCAGTAATCCCAGTACTTGGGAGGCTGAGACAAGAGGATCACAGGTTTGAGGCCAGCCTCAGCACCATATCAAGACCCTGTTTCAAAACAAAAAATAAAAAGGGCTGGGGGTGTAGCTCAGAGGTAGAATGCTCCTGGGTTCAATCCCCAGTACCACAATAAATAAACAAATGGATATATAAATGTACTTCTGTGTAATGAACTGTACTGCAATGTGCAAAGTTACTCTTATACTAAAGCAGTAAGTAACTCAAGGGAAAATTTGGAGTACCAGCAGCTCCATTCCTAATCTCCACAGAGTTTCTTGGCCTCTAGGCAGTAATTCTAGTGGTCGTGCCATACAGTGGGCAACAGAACTCAGTCACTACACTGACAAGTCTTTATCTTGGACTATATCTTTCCCCTGCTTAGGAAAAATGATACCCTCAAGATTAGAAGAATGATCCAGAAATGTATGGTAACTCGAAGGGTCCTAATGTAGGTTAGCTCCCTTAGAATACATTTCTGAACTATAAGAATTGCTCTTATAATTCCTAAACCCTGGAACCACTCTATTTAACATATTGTATTATTTAGACTCTTCTGTGATAAATTTTCTTTCTGAAATAACCAGGAAGCTAAATGACTACTTTATAATCAGAGAATGTTTTCCCCACTGCATCCGTACTTGTTAGCTATAATCAGATCAGATGGTAGTTAGTAAATGTTATAGTTAGGATCCTTAATGTCCCTGGATGGCCCAAGTGTCGGGCTTGGTTCCCGAAGGTGGCTCTATTGGGAGCTGGTGGGTCTTTTGAAAGCGCAGACTCCTAGCCATTAGATCACCAGGGAAGTCATGGTGGATCCTTTGGGAGGTGAGGCCTGATGGGAGGCTCTTTGGTCATTGGGGATGTTCCCTTGAAGGGGATTGTGGGACCTTAATCCCTTCCTTTTCCGCTCTTGCTTCCTGGCTCATGATGTAAATGGTTTTGCTTCACTATGCGCTCCTGCCGTGATATGCTGCCTCGCCACAGGCCCAAAACAACAGGCCCCCCCCCCACGATCATGAACCGGAAGCTCTGAAACCATAGCTGAAATAAACCTTTCCTCTGTATATGTTAATTATTTCAGGCATTTTGTTATAGTGACAGCAAGCTGACTAACACAGTATGTATCTGGGATAAGAGAAAGGAGAGGTTAATAGAGCATTCTATTCATAGATAAGCTGCACCTCAAGCCATTACAGCACTTTAATATTGAACAAAGGGAAGAAAATAAAAAGTGATTCGGTCAGCAAGGGGAAGAGACATTTACAAGGATCTAGGACTGGTTTCTAAATGTTACCCATGTTTGCCCAATATAGCGTTGATGAAGAATCATGAAATATGTGTGCTTTAATTCTGGCGTGGGTAAACATCTGAGATGACATAATATGACATGGGGTATATGACAGTAAAATATTCATGGTTTTAGTAATATTTTAGTTGAGGAGGTGGCAGCATTAGTTTGCAGGTACTAAGAAGGACTGGAGCAGCATCAGGAAGCAACTAAAGTTTAGGAAGCAGGTGCCAGCATCGTGGAGGAAGCACTGATAGGAGAGCTCGGTAGGGAGTCTATGTGGTACTCAGCCCTGCTGGAAGTTAGGACAGATCGTTAGAAATCAGATTACTGTAGGGATACATGCATTTCCATGTTTATAGCAACACAATTCACCATAGCCAAACTATGGAACCAGCCTAGGTGTTGGTGAACAGATGAATGAATCAGGAAATTATGGCATATACACACAATGGAATTCTACGCAGCCATAAAAAACAACACCACAGTCATGTCATTTGCAGTAAAATGGGTGGAACTCAAGAATGTTATGCTTAGTGAGATTAGCCAGTCACAGAAAATGAAGGACCATATGTTTTCACGCATATGTGGAAGCAGAGAGAATTCTGAAAACAATGAGGACTTCAAATGGATGAGGGGAAGCTGGGCATGGTGGCGCATGCTTGTAATCCTAGTACTTGGGAGGCTGAGACCAGAGGATCCAGGTTCGCGGCCAGCCTCAGCTGCTTAGTGAGCCCCTCCGCAACTTAGTGAGACCCTGTTTCTAAATAAAGAATAAAAAATAGGGCTGGGGGTGTAGCTCAGAGGTAGAACACCCTTGGGTTC
>PVJS01019761.1:0-33370 GCA_004027185.1 Glis glis
TTGCTAGGACAATGTGTGTGTGTGTGTGTGTGTGTGTGTGTGTGTGTGTGTGTGTGTGTGTGTCTGAGAATTGAACCCAAGGGCATTCTACCACAGACCTATACCTCCAGCTCTATTTTTTTTTTTTTTTGAAACAGGGTCTCACTAAGTTGCTGAGGCTGGCTTCAAACCTGCGATCCTCCTATCTCAGCCTCCCAAGTACTGGGATTACAGGTGTGCACTACCATGCCTGGCTTGTGCCAGGACGATTTTTAACAACAACAACAACAAAAATTTATCTTTTAAAAAACCTGAACATACAATTTTGTAAAGTTTTCAACAGAAAGTTTGCTCTCACTCATCTCAGATCCCATTCATTACAATCAATATTTTAATTATTATAAGACAACATTAAAATAATCTGATAATTAGAACTAGGCATCAACTTTGAAAAATCGTCATACTAAGTTTCAAACACTGCTGGGTATTAGTCTACATTAATATTTATGCTAGTTATACAAAAAAGCTAGTATTTATACCTTGGGCTCTGAAAGTTTAACTACTGTAGAGTCAGAAGTAACTGACTGGAAGACACTGTTAAAACTAGCTGTATTTCAGCTGGGCGTGGTGGCGCACACTTATAATCCCAGTACTTGGGAGGCTGAGACAGGAGGATTGCAGGTTTGAGGACAGCCTCAGCAACTTAGTGAGACCACGTTTCAAAATAAAAGAATAAAATAGGGCTGGGGGGTATAGCTTGGAGGTAGAATACCCCGGGGTTTCATCCCCAGTACTAAAAAAAAAACAAAACAAGCAACAACAACAAAAACTAGCTATATCTCCCTTGCGCTCTGTCTGTGTGTGTGGGAGGGGTACTGGGGATTGAACCCAGAGGCACTCTATCTTTGAGTGACACCCCCATCCCCTTTTACTTTGAAACAGGGTCTGGCTAAATTACTTTGCTGACCTTTAACCTGTGATTCTCCTGTCTAGCCTTCCAAGTACTGGGGTTATAGGCCTGGCAACACTGTGCCCAGCTTACACTCTACCATTTAAATTGTCTTTACTTCTTAAAATATCTGATATATGTTTATTACTTCTTTGGTACTGGAGATTGAACCCAGGGACATTCCCTCCAAGCTGCAGTCTCAGCCATTTATTTATTTGTTTATTTATTTATTTAGAAACAGGGTCTCCCTAAGTTGCTGAGACTGGCCTTGAACCTGTGATCCTCCTGACTCAGCCTCCCAAGTCCTGGGATTGCAGGTGTGTGCCACCATGCCTGGCCTGGCACATGTCTTAACAATCTTGCACTTTCCTAAGGCGGTTGAAAACGCACCGGCTCATGACACAGCACAGGCAGTGACACTCACAGAGGTGAAGAGGACAGATAACACAACGCCCCACCATTTGTCCACGCATTATCCAGGAAGGATCTTCAGAGAAATTTACTTCACTTAAAGAAGAAAAACTCTCCCCCAAAAAACACCTATTAAAAAATATGGAACTTCGCCCTGGCAAATGTTCCCTTTTTTCAATATCCACAAACTTATTGAAGCACCTTCATGTAGCCCCCCCAGCTTAGCAACACCTCCCTGAAGAGTTCAATTGCATCTTGATGTAAATATGAATCACGCTTAAATATGCTAAACAGGTCTCAGATGCATAGGCAAAGATCCTCACCTGGGCTACGCAAGTCTCAGAATAAGCCTAAGTTTCTTCTTTAAAAAGAAGCCACACTGTTGGTTGTCATCGGTCTCACTATGGCTAGAAACAACTCCCTTCAGCTCCACAATTGCTACCAGCTCAAAATGAATGCTAAAAAAGATACATTACCACATATCTTACAAATAAAGAAAACCCAAATTGGATTCACTGTCGGATCTGCTATCTTTACTAACCAAAGTACAACAAAGCTGAAGTTCCATATTCTAAGGACCAACGTGTCCGACATCACTCTGAATAGCTGCGATGGCAACTTGGCCTGCCACTGGAGGCCTCCAGTATGATGGACTAAGATAAAAGGTGCTTTAGGAAAAGCCCTTTCACTTTACCCAAAACCTGACTATAAAATGATATCCAGGCCGGGCGTGGTGGCGCACACTTGTAATCCCAGTACTTTGGAGGCTGAGCTAGGAGGATCACAGGTTCAAGGACAGCCTCAGCAAGTAGTAAGACTCTCATCAACCTAGCGAGACCGTTTCAAAATAAAAATAAAATAGGGCTGGGGATGTAGCTCGGAGGTAGAATGCCTCTGGGTTCAATCCCCAGTGCCACACACACACACACACACACACACACACACACACACACACACACACACAAATAAAAAAAAATAAAAAGGATATCCAGGCCTACACCCAAGGGAGTAAAAACGCTGAAGGCAAACATGTTCACCCAGCAATCGGGGTCATCTCTAGAACAGTCATGTTTATATTTCCCCAAAGGAAATGAAAGCTGCACATGATGTGCAAAGAAGACAACAGTAACACAAATCAAGAAGGGGAATACAAGAAAGAAGGGCAGCCCGGGCATGAAAAATCCAGTGACAGTTAACAAATCTAAGGGTTTCAATAGCTGGTTCATGTCCATCAGTAGATGGAAAAACAATGCTATGTATCTATTTGTCATTATGAGTTAAGTCAGCTTACTTCAGGGCCAGACATAAAGCAAATCATGAGACACTTCAATTAATTCAAAGCAGGGGTGCGATCAAGTTCCAAAGTGGACAAGCTTCTGAGATGCTCTACTCTTCATAATATCAGCTCAAGGCTGCATGCACTGACTTCCAGGGTCATAGTTTATTCTAATGTCTCTGGATCGCATCAGATACCATTTTTTTCATTTCAAATAATCTGGATATATTTAGGTGCAATGCTTGTTTTTTTTTGTATTTTTAGTCTCTCACTAGTTTTTTTTTGGGGGGGGGAAAATACAAGTGTACCATTCTAATTCCTTTCTCTTTTTCTCAGTTCTTTTCAATTCTGCTCCCTTATAAAATTTCTTCCTCCAAAGCAGTGCAATAAAGATAAATTGCCCCCTGAATTTCCTTTTTGTTTTTGTGGGGCTGGGGGTTGAATCCACCAGGGTCATTCTACCTCTGTTTTATTTTTCATTTTGAAACAGGGTCTCACTATGTTGCTGAGGCTGTCCTCAAACCTGTGATCCTACTGTCTTAGCCTCCCAAGTACTACGATTACAGGCGTGTGCCACCGTACGGGGATACTGATGAGTATTACAATATTAGCTTTCCCCAGGCTCAGGGCTCTTTCTATTGTAGAAAAGGGGGGGGGCACTCCAGAGGATGTGAGCTCCTCCCTTGGGTCTTCAGAGGTTCTTAATAACAGATGAAAGCTATACCATCTGAAGAATTTGGGAAAGCCAGAAACAAAGGTGTTAGGGACACAACAGTTCTGTTACAGAGGTAGATTCCTGTGTGATTATACTGTGTTTAGGGAGCAGAGGGTACCGGAATAATAATGGTGGCACAAGAGGCTCGAGAAAACCATTAATTCTCATTTGCTAGGAAAAGCTGTAATACGAGACCCAAGGGTGTGCACCAGAGTCTAAGCAGAAGCACTCAAGAGGTTTCCTTCCTTCCCAGGTTAAATCCCCAAACCTGATAAATAAAATTGATCACCCAAGAAGTCTTCTGCTTCATACTTCACATATGAATTCTAATGAATGATGATCCATACATTTTTATTCTCATTAATCCTATACACACTGGCTCACTTAAAGCACTAGACTTGGTATTCATCAGTTTGACAAAAAGTTCAGAATAATGGTTAATAAGTTATAATGTCCAAGAGAGTATCATATCCATAAAATAACCTTTTATTTTTGTGTGAGTGGTACTGGGAATCAAACCCAGGGGCATTCTACCTCCGAGCTACACCCCCAGCCCTATTTTATTCTTTATTTTGAAACAGGGTCTAAGTTGCGGAGGCTGGCCGTGAACCTGCGATCTTCCTGTCTCAGCCTCCCAAGTACTGGGATTACAAGCATGTACCACCACACCCGGCTCTAAAATAACCTTTTAAAAAAATCGGAAAAAAGAAAAATAGGATGGCTGTTTTTGCTTAAACAGGGATTATTAAATGGTCAAAGGCCAGCATCAGACATGTTATCCACTGCTGCCTTGTTCTCACCATCCAACTGGTCCAAAGACAGAAACCAAGGCAAATCCACAAAATGAACCATAGTACTGTTGTTGTTGAGAGCACTCGATAGTAATTTCCCCCCCTTTGTGGTATTGGGGATGGAACCAGGGTTTTCTATCTCTGAGCTATACCAGCAGTCCTACTTTATTTTTTGTGGTCCTGGGGATTGAACCCAGGGGCATTCTACCTCCAAGCTATACCTCCAGTCCTATTTTTTTATTCTTTTATTTTTAAACAGGGTCTCACTACATTGCAGAGGGCCTCACTAAGTAGCTGAGGTTGGCCGCAAACCCAGATCCTCCAGTTTCAGCCTCCCAAGTACTGGAATTAAAGGAGTACACCACCACACTTGGCTTTAGATAGTAATTTTAAAGTGCACTAATAGGCTATAATAAGTCAGATGAGTCAATGACTCAAAAATGGTTTAAAACCAATGCTTTTGAATGCTAGTCATGAATAATATGATTGCTTTGAAAATTCCAGGCAGTTCTCTTGCTTGCTCTCCTTCTCTACACTTTGTATGCACGTAGTCTTAATCTCTAATCATTGGAGCATTTAATGGAGTCATTTTTCTAGTGAAGACTGATTTGGCCCTAATGAGAAAATATCAGGCGTCAAAGTTCTGAGTCGTAACAAGTTTCATAAACAGACTTAAGCAGAGAAAGAAAAGATACTACTTTTAAGTTGTCTGATCCCTGTGAGAATAATCAAGGTACCATCATAAAAAGATTAAAAGAAAACTTAACAAGGCTGGCTGCCAGTTAAGGTATTCTATAACTACGTGTGTGCACACATGCATATGTAATATTGTGCACATATATATTTCCACTTGTGAGTTATAATAGATTATTAGAAATGACTTGGAAATGTTAAATTAAAAATGTGGACAGCCAAGAGAGAAACAAAAGTGCTCATTGTACAACAGAAAAAAATATTTACCATGGGGAAGAAAAAAAAAAAACCAACCTGCCTCAACCACTGTGAGCCAGAACAGGAGCTCTTGAGGGTGCCTGAAGACACCACACAACCAGAGCGCTCCGGACTCGCCTTCTTTACCCACCAGACCACCAACCATCAGACGCTAAGAAGGAATCGAAAGTTGTCTAAAGTGCTTAGAACAAAGGGGAAACTAAATCAAAATAACTCCTGGAAGGACTTAATGACTAGCCACAGTGCTGGCCTCATTCAATCTTCTACAAATTATGACCATGCAAGACCTGGTTATACTAAGCCGGGCGTGGTGGCGCACGCTTGTAATCCCAGTACTTTGGGAGGCGGAGACCGGAGGAGCCCGGTTCGCGGCCAGCCTCAGCTCTCTCTCTCTCTCTCTCTACTTAGTGAGGCCCTCTGCAACTTCGTGAGACCCGGTTTCAAAATAAAGTATAAAAAAAATAGGGCCGGGGGCGTAGCGCGGAGGTAGAACGCCCCTGCCTTCAATCCCCGGTACCGCAAAAAAAAAAAAAAAAGTAAAGACCTGGTTATACTATGAAAACTGTTTCTCTCTTTCACTTGGTGGTTTAGAAAAGAACCTAGGCCATACCTTGTCCACAGCCTTGGGACAGCTAGAATACTCAACTAGCCACCTGGGAGACACTAAAAGGCCAGTGTCTTTATTCCCCAGTTCGCCAGGCAAGTCTCCATCAGAATCTTCCCCTCATCTGTGATCATGCCCACTTATCTTTTTTTTTTTTAGGTACTGGGGATTGAACCCAGGGGCATTTTACCTCCGAGCTACACCCCCAGCCGCATTTTTTATTCTTTATTTTGAAAGAGGGTCTTGCTAAGCTGCGGAGGGCCTCGGTAAGTAGCCGCAAACCCGGATCCTCTCGTCTCAGCCTCCCAAGTACTGGGATTTTAAGTGTGTGCCACCATGCCTGGCTCCACACACTCTGTTTTTACCATCACCTAAATAGAATTGTTTTGGGAATGGAGGGAGCCTTTGGAAAACTGATTCTAATTTAGAAACCAATCTTATTCTTCACTGATTAACATGCTGACTACTGATTTTCCTTGCCCAGAGTACTAAGGCTTTATAATTACAAATTCTGAGCAGGTAAATGCTGCACTTAGTTCTCTCCATTGGAAGTCCTTTGTCTATAGCTTTAGTACAACATATAAACTTAAAATAACCAATGTAGCAAAGAAAAGATTAGAGCTCCATTTCAAACTTGGCTTCTTTGTGAAAGCAACAACTTTATATTACCATGCCCCTAAAGAATCCAGCTGTTTTTTTGTTGTTTTGTTTTGTTTTTGCGGTACCGGGCATTGAACACAGGGGCATTCTATCTCTGAGCTAGACCCCCAGCCCTATTTTTTATTCTTTATTTTGAAACAGGGTTTCACTAAGTTGCAGAGGGCCTAAGTAGCTGAGGCTGGCCAGGAACCTGCGATCCTCCTGTCTCAGCCGCCCAAGTCCTGGGATTACAAGCGGAGTGCACCACCACACCCAGCTTTAAGTTTTGATAAAAACTTAAATGACTATTTTACATTTCAAAATAGAGATAATGTTCATTGTTGTGGCATTTTGTGACTTTCAATGGGGCCACGATCCCTACAATGTCTTCCTAGATACTATGAGTGACTAGATTCCAGAATTAGAATAGACATATCTAAAATCCCTACCTTCCAAATCTGCACAGATTTGGCTATCAGCAGTAATGTCATTTCTCTAAAGATATTTCTTTTGATGACTCAAATTCTGATAGGTGTGAGATAAACTGACTCTAAATATGCCTTTCCAATCTCAGTATTATATGGGGAGGTATAATAACAATTTTTAAAAATTATTTCTCTAAATGTGGTTTACCATACAATGGATTGGGTCAGATCTAATTTAAGAAGTGGTTAATTTATGTCAGTAATTAGCGTTTTTTTAGGATTAGCATATTCATGGGAAAAGCCTATTTTTCTGTTTCCAAAGAATCAGCCTTTTTTGAGTCCAGTGGAAGAAATCTACTTGCTTTCCTATTTCATTGAAGAAATTCTGCAACACTATTTATACTCATAAATTGCTACTCGCTGGACATATTCAGACAATTAACAAAAAGAAAGGCATTTTCTAATCACTCTTCCTAAAACTTGATCACAGACATCTCTGCAGGACAGGCTGCTGCGGGGACAGTAGGATGCCTGCCCAGAGCTGGGTTTAGAGGTCAGTACAAAGGACGAATAACATAAACGAGGATCAAAGAACTGAGGCTTTGGAAGCAAGGCTCTTAAAAACCTAAAAAACTCCAAGAACTGTCAACTCCACCCTCCTTTAGGTTCTAATACTCAAATCTGCATAAGTAATCCCTTAATTATCTGTAAATAATACAGGACACTGACCTGCGTGTTCCCCCAAGTCTGTAGAAGCTATAGCAAATGCCTATAAGGTACTATGTGCCAAGCAGTGTTCCAAGTGCTTTGATACAGTGCTCTTCAAATACCCAGGAGAATTCTCAATTCAAATTTCTATAAAAGTCACAGGGGTTATTGCTAAAAGACACCTATTTAGGAAAGACCTATTTATACTCATATAACTTAGACTTCAGTCAGGCACAAAGCTGTGTGTGTGTGTGCGCGTGTGTGTGCATGTGCGCTAAACTGGTAACTGAACCCAGAGGCGTTCTACCTCTGAGCTACACCCCCAACACTTTTTTATTTTTCATTTTTAACACAGGGTCTCCATAAGTTGCTGAGGCTCTCACTAAACTGCTGAAGCTGGCCTCGAACCTGCGATCTTCCTGTCTCAAGCCTTCCAAGGACAGAGATTACAGGAATGTGCCACCACACCTAGATCAAAGCTGCTTTTTATTTGATCAAATGAAGATTTTGCTGGCTAATTTTATGGAAAAAAATGATGTATTTAAATTATACAATATTATATAAAATAGTGAACAAATTGACAATTTATTTGCTAAATAAAAAACCTGGTCTCTTATAAACCACTGAAATGGCAAAGTGGTCCTCATCAAACTAGAGAGTAAATTTTAACAGCAGACAAAACAAAAAGAATGCTAATACTGTCAGTTGTTTTTGTTTTTTGCAGTTCTCTCTCAGTGAACTTAGTACCAGGAAAACCCAGGGGGTGCTCTACCACTGAGCTACATCCCCACCCCTTTTTTACTTTGAGACAGGGTCTCACTAAATTGCTGAGTCTGACCTCAAGCTTCTGATCCTCCTGCCTCAGCCACCAAGCCCAGCCTGTCAACTTAAACACATGACATACAGAAGTGAAATAGACACACTGCACAGTTTCAAAGTAGCTATATTTAATGAAGTCTTTAAAAAATCCACCTTTAGAAGCCAGAATTTTATTTTTCTTTGCAGTGCTGGGGCCTGAACCCAGGTCCTTGCACATGCTAGGCAAGTATCTTATCAATGAGCTGCACCCCCTGCTCATTATGATTATTATTGGTGCTGGGACTGAACTCAGGGTTATCCTACTGCCAAGCTACCTTTTAATTTTTTTTTTTCTTGAAATAGGTTCTACGTTGCTGGGGCTGGCCTCAAATCTGTGATCCTCCTGTCGCAACCTCCGAAGTAATGGGATTACTAGCATGTGCCACCACACCTGGCTCATTATTTTTAAATAGAAGAATAATTTACAGTAACTAGATTCTTCTTTTTTGTGGTACTGGGGACTGAAGACAGGGGCATTTTATCTCTGAACCACACTCCAGCCCTATTTTATGTTTTTTTGCGGTACCGGGGATTGAACCCAGGCATGTTCTACTTCCGCGCTACGCCCCGGTCCTTTTTTTTATACTTTAGTTTGAAACCGGGTCTCACGAAGTTGCGGAGGGCCTCACTAAGCAGAGAGAGAGAAACAGGGAGGAAGGGAGGGAGGGAGGGAGAGAGAGAGAGAGAGCGCGCGCGCACGAGAGCTGAGGCTGGCCACGAGCTGAGGCTGGCCACGAACCCGGATCCTCCAGTCTCCGCCTCCCAAAGTACTGGGATTACAAGCGTGCGCCACCACGCCTGGCTTTTATGTTTTATTTTGAAACATGGTCTTGTTAAGTTGCTGAGGGCCTTGGTAAATTGCTGAGGCTGGCCTTGAACTTGCGATCATCCTGTCTTAGCCTCCCAAGTACTGAGACTACGGGCGTGTGCCACCATGCCCAGCTTAGATTCTTCTTTATATAACACTAATATTACTGGATTTTCTTTGCAAATTCCTTTAGTTTAAGTATTAATAAACAAATGTAGAAGTACCATCTAAAAAGGCAGTGCTGACTATCTTGCTTAATGGTTCACAGTATATATTTTAGGGATTAAAATTTGACTACTGTAATACCCAAAGTGATTTTAAAATGGAGCTCTAGAAAAGACACATTTTGTCATTCTAAGTTGTGCCCTACTCCTTCCATTCCATGTGTGTTTTGAGATGTTCAGGTCAATCTATTCTGATCTTAAAATAGTTAAACAATTTAGTCATAGGCTGTTATGGGTTGAATTGTATCCCCTCAATATATGACTAAGTTCTATCTGCCAGTACCTCAGAATGTACCTTATTTGGAAACAGGGTTGTTGCAGATGTAATTAGTTAAGTAGGATGGACTCCTAACTCAATATAACTGATATCCTTATAAGAAGAGAAAATTTGGAGCTGAGTGTGGGGGCGCATGCCTGTTATCCCAGTACTTGGGAGACTGAGACAGGAGGATCACAGGTTTGAAGACAGCCTCAGCAAGTAGTGAGACTCTCATGAACCTGGAGAGACTCTGTTTCAAAATAAAAACAAAATAGGGCTCAGGGTGTAGCTTGAAGGTAGAATGCCCCTGGGTTCAATCCCCAGTACCCACCCCCAAAAAAAGGTAAAGAAAAAGAAAAATTGGAACACAGACATGCCCTGAGGGAAGATGGTGCGGAGGCCCGGGAAGGAAGCCGGCCACATGGCGATGGAGGCAGGCACGGCACTGACGTGTCTACTGGCCACCACCACCAAGGCTGCTGCCCACTGCCAGGAGTGTGGGGGAGCCAAGAACGGTCTTCTCCAGTGCCTTCAGAGAGCACAGCTGTGCTGACACCTGGGTCCAGACGTCTAGCCTCTGGAGCTGTGAGAGAATAAATTCCCGTTGTTTTGTGCTACCCAATTTTTGGTACTTCACCACAGCAGCTTCAGGGAACTAATTTCACATCTACCTTCCTTCCTAAAAAAAACCTTTTAAAGTAATGCATTGAAGTCAGCAAAAATCTTGGTCTGTGCAACAATCCCTGGGCAAATCAAGTGATCCTGGACATTTGAGTTTGTTTCTTCATTTGTAAGCGGTAACGGAGCCTACCAAAGAGAGTATCTCTGAAAAGAAAGAATTATGGAGCATGTGTAGAATGCCTGACACACCGAGGTTTAAAATGTTAAGTCTCTCCCCAAAACAAGAATGCATTTGAACCAACGGTTATGGTCTCCTGGGCTAGCAATTCAGAAAGTAATATATTCAGAAAGAGGGCTGTAATTAAATTATTGTCTGACACATTTTATTAAAAATACTGTCTTAGATAAGGCCCTTGATGGTTTTGCCACGTAGAAATCTCTGAGTCCTCACCTTTGGTCTGACCCTTGTCCTATCTAAAGGGCTCACAGAAATTTCAATTACCACAAAAGACAAGGTCTATTCCTAAACAGCAGTTACACTTTACACTTTCAAAATTATTTTAATGCAAGTCTTCTGATTTTACCATTACCCTTACTAACATATAAATTGATCCTACTTCAATAATAAATACAATACTGTTATCAAAAAATAATTGTTCAGCGCCGGGCATGGTGGCGCACGCTTGTAATCTCAGTACTTGGGAGGCTGAGACAGGAGGATCGCAGGTCCGAGGACAGCCTCAGCAAGTAGTGAGACTCTCATCAACCTAGCGAGATCCTGTTTCAAAAATAAAAATAAGCTGGGCGTGGTGGCGCACGCTTGTAATCCCAGTACTTTGGGAGGCGGAGACCGGAGGATCGGAGGATCCGGGTTCGCGGCCAACCTCAGCGCGCATGCGCACGCGATCTTTCTTTCTCTCTCTCCTCTCCTCTCCTCTCTCTCTACCTAGTGAGGCCCTCCACAACTTCGCGAGACCCGGTTTCAAAAATAAAGCATAAAAAAATAGGGCCGGGGTTATAGCGCGGAGGTAGAACACCCCTGTGTTCAATCCCCGGTACCGCAAATAAATAAATAAATAAATAAATAAATAAATAAATAAAAAATAAATAAAAATAAAAATAAAATAGGGCTGGGGTGTAGCTCGGAGATAGAATGCCCCTGAGGTTCAATCCCCAGTACCGCAAAAAAAATATCAAAACTTGTTCAAGTGTAAGAACATTTTACTTCACGTAATAATCATAAGCAAATAATAATTACCTTTGCAAAGATTAGTATAAGTTTACCTCATATGTTTAATAACCATGTCCCCCTGAGGTGTGGATGAGGCAGTAATATGGCCAGTGTTCAGTTATTGGTTCAAGGACTCTGGACAAAGGTATCAAAGGCCAGCAGCATGACACGCTTTGGATTAAGCTTTAGATGAATCTAAGTTTAGTGGCTAGAACAGAAGACTCCAGGAGAAACAAAACCTAGAATCAGGTTGTAATTCTAATAAGGTAAAATAACTGCAAATTACCCATTGCCACTCACAGGAATTCAAGTGGTAAATAAACACTAATACTGGTTACTATGTGTAAAGATAACTTCACGCATTTCATTTAATTCAAGCCAATATTCCTAAAACAGCTTTATACACAAGAAAACAGAGTACTAAGTTTTGGTTCTATATACAGTGTATAAATACTAAATTTTAGAATCTATGGGTTTAGAAAGGACTTGTCAAAGCCACATCCTAAAATAAATTTGCATTCACTGGTTCTACTTCACAAAAGCATTTAAGAGTAAATGTACTTTCAATTTTAATTTGTTGGAAAAAGTATTTTCAAAAAGAAACATCAATGCAACATAAATCTGCCTCCAAAATTTTGAGTTCTGGAGAAAGTTAAAAATATTATACCATGGTATAACCTTAAAAAATCATGAAAATAGGATTCTAAAGTGATTATTTAGCAACAGAAAAAAAGAGATACCATGCTGTAGTACTTGTAACAACGAAAACTGAATGTTAGTGGTTAAATGAAGCCATAAGTTTTTAAGGATAAGCCTAGTTAGAATGTTTATGCTTCTCTGCACAGGTATTTGGCCTTTTCTAAAGAAAAAAGAATTATTTAGTAAGCATATGCCATATGTCAGGTACTTTATGCGATGGTACACGCTTGTTTTTTAATCTGGTACAACAGGGTTTCAATCTTTGCTCAAAATATTTACAAGTTATGAGACTTTGGGAAGTTACTATAACTTAAGAGTTCCTGTTAAGTTAAATAGATATTACAATAATAACTACCTCACTGGATGGTCATGAGAATTATATTATGCAAGTAATAAAATGATCCCACTCCCTGCCATATAGTATATATCCATTAAATATATTATCGTGTATGTGGGGGAAATTGGGGCATTCTACCTCTGAGCTACACCCCCAGCCCTATTTTATTTATTTTTTGTGGTACCGGGGATTGAACCCAGGGGTGTTCTACCTCCGCACTACACCCCCGGCCCTATTTTTTTATACTTTATTTTGAAACCAGGTCTCACGAAGTTGCGGAGGGCCTCACTAGGTAGAGAGAGAGAGAGAGAGAGCTGAGGCTGGCCGCGAACACAGATCCTCCAGTCTCCGCCTCCCAATGTACTGGGATTACAAGCATGCGCCACCACACCCGGCCCTATTTTATTTTTTACTTTGAAACAGGGTCTCACTAAGTTGCTGAGGGCCTTGCTAAGTGGCTGAGGCTGACCTCAAACCTATGATCCTTCTGCCTCAGTCTCCCAAGTACTGGGATTACAGGTGTGCACCACAATGCTCAGGGCTTCTATTATCTTTAGCAATATTGTAACCCTTCATTTTAGCTATTAAGAAATAATGCTTCGAGTCTCAGTAACTTTTCCAAGGATGTATATCTAGCAATTGTTAAAGCCAGCCAGTTTTTAAAAAACCAAGGGGGGAAAAATTGTGTTATCTTAAAAACTGTTCCAATATTGCTAGTTTTTCTTTTAGTTTTCTTCTTCAACTGGTGATTTACAAAAGAGAAAACTTATTTCTCAAATTTAAGTTATTTAAATGCTGGAAATAACCTTGGAAATCACTTAGTAAAGGAGCAATAAAATACTTTCAATGCAAGTAACAAACTCAACCAGCAGTCCTGCCTGGGACTGACTGGTCAAAAAGGAGATGGGAGCCAGGCTTGGTGGTGCACACCTGTAAACCCAGGCTGAGACAGGAGGATCGCAGGTTCAAGGCAATTCAGCAAGACCCTTTCTCAAAATTAAAAAAAAAATAAAAAGGGCTGGAAGTGTAGCTCACAAGTACAATGCCCCTGGGTTCAGGCTCCAGTACCCACCCCCCCCAAAAGGAACATGGAGTGCTATGATGAGGATCTGGAGTCTAATTCTGGGAAAGGCAGAAAAATAAAACAGTGATAGACATTTCTGGGGTGGGGTGGTGCATCTGTACTGATTATGTATAGTTTTTTCTTGTCATTAATTCCCAATCAATATAGCCTAACAACCACTTACATAGCACTTACACTGTATATTAAGTATTGTAAGTAATCTAGAGATGATTTCAAGTGTATGGGAGGATACGTATAGGTTCTATGCAAATACTACATGCCATTTTATTTAAGAGACAGAGCTACTGCGATTCTGACATCTTGAGGGCACTGCCCTTAGAACAATCCCGTGAATACAATGGACAATGGCATAATCTTTTAACCAATTATCAAGCTTTGTGCAAAAGTCCTCTAAGTTTACTACCTGAAGTATCTAACATCTAGTATACAATAGTCAGCCTTTTAGCACATTTCTCCCGCCTTGAATTCTCTCTCTCTCTCTCTCTCTCTCTCTCTCTCTATATATATATATATATATATATATATATATATTTACTTAGGATATTCTGTATCTTGAATAATCTTTACAAGGCAGAATAATCCTAAGTGTATACAGAGGATGAAGAGACTGCTGAAAAAGAAGGAAATTAAGTGGAGAAGAAAAAATATCTGAGCAAAGCTCCCATACAAATAAATCACTGAACTGAATTTTTGACATGCAACAACCTACATTGATAGAGTCCTACTAATAACACTACTTCTTGGCCCCTGATCATTTATAATTCTGTCCCAACAGTTTTTCTACAAAGTATTTAATTATATGATATCAAATAAAATTGTCCTTGAGGTGTCCTATGGAAAAGGTCCACTTAAGTAAAACACACGCCCTACAAAACTATCTCATAAGCTTCCTTCCATCCTCCTCTTCTATCTGTGATAGTTCATTTTTACACTAGTTTGAACTTAAAACATCTATGATAACTGACTTTATTTTTATTTATCCTCCAACACCAATTGCCACAATTAACTGTACTGCTTTTTTGTAACACTAAAAATAATTCTATATTAAAGTATTTTAATTAAAAAATCTTAAGAACCTCAAGTATATGATATAGTAAATATTTATTTTTAAATATTATCTAACATGGTAGTATGTGGGGATTTAAAAATAACATACACCAGGAGGTGGGTGCATGTATGTAATTGACATACATACATTGCCCCACGCAAGTCTGTACTGCCGAGCCTGTGATCACCACCCACTCCCCTGCAACACTCAGAGCACCACAGGTGGTTGTGCTACACAGAGAGCACACTGCAGGCTGCTTTCAGCATGTGTGTGTCAATATTTTAAATATGCCCCAGACACCAAAAGAAAGCAATCTGGGCCATTAATTTTAATTTCTAGCTTCCAAAAGCTTTGTTGGATCAAAGTATATTGTCTATAAACCTCCATTAAAAATTATAATAACCAAATATTTTCTTTCAGAAGTAAATAAAAATTTCAGTGCCTAGAATTAAGTTATAGGCTAAAATATCTTTATATATAAAATCACAGATAAATTAGGGAAACATAATTCTTTGCCATACTGTTGCATCTATGGTTAGGTTACTTAAAATAACTCACAGTGTTTTATTTTGCCTATCTTAAATATGAATATAAATATACTTGTTCTCCCCTCTGTATTAAGTGAAATATTTAAAGAGAAAATGCTAAATTTTTCCTTTGAAATTGAAAGGCATTAAGGCATTTTTATTATAGCACCTAGTAAATAACCTTCTACTAATATGAAGGCACATAAGGTAAAATAAAATTATTTTTAATTGCATATAAAACTTCCTGTTCATTAAAGGTTGTGCCCATCTGAAATATATAATGAAGAAAAACATCACAATATTCCCTAAATCACTTACTTGTGTGTATGAAAGTTAAGATGGGTAGGAAATTTATTCAATTTCACTGAGTAACAGCAACATTCATACATTCTCACTGAACTAAATATGTCAATAATCAATCTCATATTTCTTTGATTCTGATATTTTTTACATTTCAAAATCTCTGAATTAGAGATTTCCAAATGCTTCTTACAGTCAATGGCATCTCATACTCAATGACATAGTGTTTATAAGTTTTTAAGTTTATAAGTTTTTTCATATTTAAAAAGGTAGTTTTTCTTTTTAAATGTAACAACATTGACCCCCGCAAATGGATGGATGGGATGGATGGATGGATGGATGGATGGATATAGCAAATAAATTCAATACAACAACTATTAAACTCACAGGATAAGAGGGACTGGCTAAGAATGAAGCAGCTTAAATAATGAATAGTTTTTATCAACGAATTATTATATGTAAGTTACTTTCAGAATTTTAAACAGAGGGACTGGCTAAGAATGAAATGGCTTAAATAATGGATAGATTTTATTGATGAAATATTGTATATAAGTTACTTTCAGAATTTAAAACAAACAATTTCATACTATCTTGCAATACTTTCAAAGTATTTGAAACAACATTAGAGCATTCTACCCATAATTTGGCGCTAATAAATACTATTTTACTATAAAATCTTTCTATCTACACTACAAATGTACAGTATATACATTTATGCTAAAACCAGAAGTCCATGTAAAGAAATGTTCAGAGACATTAAAAAGTATTTAAAAACTAGTGTTCAGGCTACTAATACTGAAGGAAGTCATTTCACTCTAAAATAGCACACATTAAAATGTTATGTGGGTACAAGGGTGTTGTTCAGTAGGAGAGCCCATTCTTGGCATGCACAAGGCCCTGGGTTCAAGCCCCAGCACAAAACAAAACAAAATAAAATGCTACTATGTGATTCAATGTCTAATGCAATTACTGCCAGCAACACTTCAAACCTCGGCATTAAAGTGGCCAGATTATTCCTCACATTTCTAATTGCCAGCATTCTAGTGACAGAACTCTGATCCAAGGAATCAAAAGTCTGTTAAGTCCTATGCCAAACTGATCTGCAGCATTCAAAAAATGGTGAATGTAAATACTAGTTTTGGGAATTTAATTGGAGGATGAATAATCTTCTTTACCTTAAGTAACAAAACAAGGATATGCACACAGTGATTTCCTTCTAGCTCTTTCACGATGGGTTTTGAGATGCATTACTGACACCTGAACTTTCAAACCAGTGCGACACTTGTACTCATTTTGTTTTCGAGTCCTCACATGAAGATCTAACAGAGATGAAAAGCTTGGGAATCAAAAATCACAGAAAGCCTCACATTTTTTATTGCTACTGCTACTTAATTCATGTGAATGTTACTTAATTTTAATCATGGTAAATACAACTAAAGTAGTTTGAGAGAAATTCCATTCAATATTATTTCCTTAAGGACAAGGCCAATCTTTACTAAACATTAAAACTTTGTGCCAATGTTGCAGTTTTCCCTCATTACCCTAACGAAAAGATCTGAAACCAACTCAAATTAGTGACTGAATTACCTTAGAAATAAACACCACTTACACATTTCTACTCTTATCTACTTTTCCAGATAATAAAATGAATAATGTACTATTTCTATTCAGACCTTTTAAGAGAAGGCTTTATTTTTGGTCAGAAACCTTCAAGTTCTTAAAGCTCTTAGATCATCAGAGGTTAGCAAAACCAATGCAATTTTAAGTGCCGGGGTGCGCTATCGTGTTTGGAGAATGACAAACATAGCTTAGGGATCTTGGATAAAGAGAGCAAGCGATGAGTTGCTGGAAATGCACAGGAAAGAAAATGACGATTCACAGAGCCAATGGAAGCCTTCTGTTAGGAACCAACCGCCACCAACAGTTTCATATATGCAGATAATACACACGGAAAACCCAAAAGAAAACAAACAGTAAATAAATGAAACGTAAAAGAAAAACAAACAGAAAACCAACCCCAAACTTTCTTCCTACTGAGTTTACCTTGGAGGCCAATCTGAACAGTGTTAACAATAATGGACCCTTAGTTCCTGATACACAAATTATTATTATTTTTAAGCCCACCAACACCAGTATACGTTTTGTAACTAGGAAAATTCACCATCAGGCACATGAATAAGTTCTTCTGTGCTCGTACTATCTATGCAGAATACCAAATACAGTGTGAAACAAAGCAACGCAAGCGTTTATGTGAAGTTTGGCTCCAAGCTAAATCTGGCTTTACACCTAACTACGTTAAAAAAGAACTGCCAACCCTGCCAATGTATTTCTTTATAATACTTCCTATTTTACCTTCCTCAAGATTAAGAGCTATAACTATGAACAATGTTAATTTGCCAAATTTTTCCCAGTTTTGATCAGGCTTGAAAAAATATTTTATTACCTAAACTTTCTTTTTTTTTGTTTTTCTCTGTATGTGCATGGAGATAGACATACGGAGAAACAGAAAAAAAAAACTATATGGCTTACACAATGAACATATACAGATATTACATACATACTAATGAGATTGCATGATTTTTATAACAAAGTACATGCTTTTTCCACTACACAGTTCTTCATCATTGTTATAAGAGTAATAGAACTAGCACATGCTACTTATGATTTAGCGTTTTAAGAATTTGTAGGTTAAAAAAATACAATTCCTAGAACACTGTTATCAAACAAATAAGTTTTATTGGCATCTAAAAACAAAATTCACCCAACATTGAAACGTACTTTAATATTTATGTTGTTTTCTTTTTTTCTTTTTTACTCACTGCAGTATGAGGAACAAATCACACACACTTACTTTGGAGTAACAGAGACCATAGTGTAGATTTTACAAAATCACTTTTTAAAATCTCTGTATTATGCTCCTCAAATATCTAGAGCCAGTCTTTGCATAAAATATCACAGCTTTGTCTATTACCTTAAAATTCTGCAGCAGCCTAGAGATATGGATAAGATATACCACCACTTGCTATTTCGAAATATATCTATTACCATATCCAACCTAATGATAGTATCTAAAAAAAAATTCTTTCTTCCATAGGAAGTCTCTGACAAGCTGTTATTCATTTCCTTGACGTTAAAAGAATCTGGGGGCGACATTTATATTTTATCAGAAAAATAAAAAAAAGTTTACCTACCATGTTCATATTAAGAACAATGTCTATACAAGTCAGTTGTACAATTATTTTAAGAGAAAGGTGAACATGAACATCAGATTAACTTAATTCTGGCAGACAAAAGTGAACAACTATGGTCCAGTCAGCCATTAATCTATTACAGAGATGACAACTTTACAAAAGGTATCTTTTACCTACTGAGTGATGATTATGTCCCCTCAGTTTCTGTGCTTTCTACCACCACTGGTTCACTTTCTATATCAGCAACTGTGTCACTCTTCTCCTTGCTTATCTCACTCGAAGATGTCAGTTTTTCATAAAGTTCAGGATCATTCTGCACTGGTAAAGGCGGTGGCTGAGCATGTCTCTCTGTGTTTTCACCATTAACCTGAGGCACATTATCACCTTTTCGTTGAGAAGTGGCCCCTTCAAAATAATCAAAAACCCGAGCATGAGGAGGGGGGACCCAAGTGTTTTGAATTCTATCTCGTCCAAGACGATTTCCATTCATTTCTCTGCAGAAATCAAAATCTCTGTCATCCCTATCCCTCTGCCTCTCCCAGGGTCTTCTGCGGTCATCAAAATCTCTGTGAACTTCTTGTCCAAATCCTCTGTTCCAAGGACCACTTCTAGGATCAAATCGAAAGCTTCCAGCCCGGAATCTACCTCTTTCTTCATGTAAGCCTTTTGGGCCACCATAGACAGGTAGAATTCGATGCTCTCTCTCATCAAAATCTCTGTGCCCCCAGGGCTTCTCTGCAGTAAAGCCAAAATGGTCTCTTCGACCAAGATGATCTATACCTGGCCTCACAAGATTCTCTCTCAAATCTACAGGAGGTCTTCCAAAATGATCCCTACCATCTAATGGAGGCCTTCCAGGACCTTCTCTTGGATCTATAGGCCGCCCGACCACATCTCTAACATCCACTGGGGGAGGTCTACTGATGCTCTCCCTGGTTTCTATGGGAGGAAACCGGTAATCTCTATCCCCTTCCTGTTGAATATTATCGCTCCCAAGTGGTATCCTTTTTTCTGGGTTAGTAACATTGTCTACACTTTGTCTTCCAGGAGCTAGAAAAGGCCTTTCTGGTTGACTGAAAATATCCCCAGGAGGAAAAGGTCCGCGGGGTGGTGGATGAAGAGCTGAATCAAGTACCGATGGGGGAGGGAGTCCCCGCTGGGGTGGAATTCCAGGCTGTAGTAACGGGAACCGTGGTCCAGGTGCCTGTGGCATTAGTCCTGGACGAATGTCCAGCATTGGCATTGCAGGCATCCTTTGATTAGGGATACTTAAAGGGGGTAAGTTTTGAGGTCCAGCTGGGGGCTGTGTTCCCAAAAGTCCAGAAGTATTGGTAACATTTGGTGGCTGTACTCCTACAAGTCCAGAGTTGTTAGGCATATTTGGGGGTAGCACTCCCAAAAGTCCAGAACTACTTGAGACACTTGGAGGTTGTATTCCTAAAATTCCAGAGTTATTTAGAATATTAGGTGGCTGGGCTCCAATAATTCCAGAACTACTGGAAACGTTAGCTGGCCGGACACCAAGAATTTCAGAGTTACTTGATACATTTGGTCTTTGGACTCCCAGGATTCCAGAATTGCTTGTCACGTTAGGTGGTTGTACTCCTAAGATCGCAGCATTACTTGAAATATCATTTGGAATCACTAAAATGGAAAGAGAAATCATCCAAAATAACCGTTATTTTGATATGAACAGGAAACTATAATTATAAATTATTAACACTATAATTTCCAGTAATTCGCTTGGAGCTAATTAGCTACTTATATCCCCCAAGAATCAAGCTACACTAAAATTAAATAAAAACGAAAGCTTAAATTATTAATCCATTTTGTCCCATTATTCCAGATGTGTGGAACACCTATGAAAATTTAAATTAAGCAACAAACATACCACTTATGATAACTTTGAAAAAATATTTGAATATTTATTATATACACAGAATTGAAAACTTGGGACTTAGCCAGGTACGGTGGCGCATGCCTATAATCCCAGTGCTTGGAAGGCTGAGACAGGAGGATCACAGGTTCCAAGATAGCCTTAGCAATGTAGCAAGACTCTTGGCAACCTAGCAAGACCCCGTTTCAAAACAAAAAAATAAAAATAAAAAAGGGAAGCCAGGCATGGTGGTACATGCCTGTAATCCCAGTACTTGGGAGGCTGAGACAGGAGGATCACAGGTTTGAGGACAACCTAGTGAGACCCTTTTTCAAAATAAAAATAAAACAGGGCTGGGGGTGTAGCTCAGAGGTAAAATGCCCCTGAGTACAACCCCCCTAGTGACCCTATTTCGAAATGGGCTGGGGGTGTAGCTTGGAGGTAGAATGCTCCTGGGTTCCATTCCTAGTACCAAAAAAATACATAAAATTTAAAAAATAAAAATAAAGAAGGGCTGGGAGTGTAGCTTAGAGATAGAATGCTCCGAGGTTCAATCCCCAGTACCAACCAACCAACCAACAAACAAACAACCAAAAATAACCCAGAAACTTGGGACGTAATGTGTTAATACCATACAGAGTAAAATTTAAATATTAAAACCCAAGTGGGGTAAAAATAACTTTACATGGAATCTTATAAACATTTTTATACTTTAACAAAAGCCTTTCTAAAGCATAATTCTTAATATACCAATAGATGGACCTAGGACAGTGCTTTCAAATACCTTATTTATCCTCCAGCTCTATCTGGATAATACCTGGTAGAAAAGAAAGTGCCTAGTAGAAATTGTTCACAACTAATACTTGCTCATCATTTTGTTTTCCTGTAAATATGCAGGTTTTGTGTGTAATCTTATTTTGACAACAATACATTCAGGTAGTACCAATAGACCAAAAAGTAGTGGTGGGGCAGTCTTAATGGAAGAGTTGAAACCTATATTATTCGGAATAGAATGTCTTTTGTTGTTGTGTGTGGTAGTGAGGCTGGCTGTGAACCTGTGATCCTCCTGTCTCAGCCTTCCAGATGCTGGATTACAAGTGTGCACCAACACGGCCGGCTAAATGTCATTTTTAAAAACTCAAATTGTCAGACATAGCGAACTCTCTTATTTCAACATTTGTGCAAATGCACATCCCCTCAAACATCAATATAAAAAAGAAATGCTTAGGAAATTTAACTACATTTCTAGGGTTTTCTGTTGTTGTTGCTTTTTTACCTGGTCTGGTGTTTTCACCAGAAGGAATCTGGTGTTCTATAAGATGAGGTACTTTTTCGTCAGGCTCTGCTTGTTTAGTTGGAGGATTAAAAACATTTCCAGCTGGCAGAGTAGAAGTAGCAAGACTGCTGGCAACAGGACCACTTGATAAAACAAGGCTACCAAATCCAACATCTTTCACAGTTTCTGGGGTCATGGACAAGGGTGGCTGCACTAAAGCTGTTTAAAAAAGAGAAAAATGTACTTTAAATTTAGTTAATTTCTGTGCTAAGTTTCCTGGCAGCTTGAATGTTTCTGTTAGTGGCATCTCTTTATTACTGAGTACATTATATAATAACCAATACTCAAAATGATCAATGAGCCATCATGAAGAAGCTAAATTACATTTAGAAATCTTGTTAATAATAGGAAACACCAGCCGGGCGTGGTGGCGCACGCTTGTAATCCCAGTACTTGGGAGGCTAAGACAGGAGGATCTGGGTTCACGGCCAGCTTCAGCTACTTAGTGAGGCCCTCCACAACTTAGTGAGACCTTGCTTCAAAATAAAGAATGAAAAATAGGGCTGGGGGTGTAGCTCAGAGATAGAATGCCCCTGGGCTCAATCCCCAGTACCGGAAAAAAAAAATAATAGGAAACACCAACAATTTTTGAAAATATTTTCACCAAAAGGGGTTAGTAAAATAAGAAGTAAATTCTAGTAATAAACTTTCAAGGATAAAAAAATAAATTTTCAAGGATAACAGCCAGGTGACAACCTAAATATACAGAAATGATTAGCACAGACTAAGTAGGTATCAGAATAAAAATGTGCCCATTTGCCTTAAAATTGCCATGTACTAAGATCCTTACATTTACTACTTTTTGTCAAATGAAGTTAGAAACTCAGATGAGAATAGGTAATTTGGACTTCAAAATAAATCTTGCAAAGCTATAAACATTCCATTCTAAAAGACTGGTAGAAAGATCTCTATGTGCAAATACCATTTATATGTGAAAAAGCAAAACTAGAGAATATTAAATATATAATTACAATTTTTAGTCCAATTTCTATCACTCAGAATACTGCTAAATCACACTTGGAGACTTTAGTAAATATTTTTCTCACATGTAACTCTATGATTATCTGGATAAACTGTTACCACATGAGAGAGCTATGAAATAACTCTGTAATGATGAAGCCAAATTATGAGAACAAAATTAGTATAATAAGCAATCTGGAGCGCACCAATACTTCTTTCTCTAATAATGATCCCAGATGCTCCAAAATTAACAAACTAAGAATAATGAGACAACCTCAAAAAAGCAGAGAAAAGCAAAAAATGAATAAAGGGTGTATTTAATATTTCTGAAATGTCCAACAATAGGAAAAAGGAAACAGAAATTAAAGAGGAAATGTCTATAATTGTTGACATTTGAGTTTCTGTATTCCTTTTGAAATGACTACTCTAGTAAAGAAAATATAGATCTCAAAACCAGGTAGGCTAGGGTGCCTAGTCTATGAAAATGTGTAATAACAAAAAGTCACATATGAAGCTGGTGTCACAACTATAAAGAGAAAATTATGACTTCAAGGTGATCCTGAGCAATGAAAACCTAATCTCATACACACACACACACACACACACACACAATTTTTTTCCCCCGGTACTGGGGATTGAACCCAGGGGCATTCTACCTCCAAGTTACACCCCCAGCCCTATTATTTATTCTTCATTTTGAAACAGGGTCTCACTAAGTTGCAGAGGGCCTCACTAAGTAGCTGAGGCTGGCCGTGAACCCGGATCCTCCTGTCTTGGTCTCCCAAGTACTGGGATAACAAGTGTGCACCACCAAGCCCGGCTTTAATCATATATTTTTAGTAAATATGTTCTGAGAACAAAGAAATCAGTGGAGAAGTTTTATACAAAAATCTTATTGCTGGCAGAAACACTGGTATTGCTACTTTCAAATCATTGTGTGCATACAAGACTGTATTATAGAAGAATGAAAATAAGTAATCATTTCACTCGTTTTGGTATGAAAGCAAAAGCATAAAAATCAGTGAAATAAAAAGTCTTATAAAGTCAAATTTGTTTTATAGTGTATATTCATGTTTTTTTCTGTTCAAAATACAAATTTCTTGTTTTGACCACTGAAAATTCCTAGACACAATGAAATCAGAAGAGTGAAATGAAAATTTATATAACATTTGAAGAAATGGCTGGTTGTTGGAGTAGATCAGGAAGAAACAAAATCAGTCAGGAACATACTGGACCAAAAAAGAGTAAGAAGCGTCCAAAAACTTATGTAGTCACCTCGAAGGAATAGAGAAGCAACATGAAAGGTCTCCCACCATCCAAAGATGAGCCAGGTTAAACTTCATAAAGAACAATGAATACAACTGACTGGACATACAAATCCGTTAGTCCATAAACATTAAAGAAAGTGAAGAAGAAAAAGGAAGAAGGAAGAACAAGGGAGAAGAGGAGGAGATAGAAGAGAAATCCTGCTCCATCTTGAGTAACTGGGTATCACTGGAATCACCCCAGCTCTCCTGCAGAAACTGTATTTCAAGGTAACTAAATACTATTACTTGATGAGAAAAAAATTTTAATAAAAAAATTCTAGCAAAGAAATGTGGAAGGAATTATAGATTTAGAAAGACAACCACTTTGCAACTAATGGCAAATAGATTCAAGCAACAATGATCAATGAATGAAACCATTACATAAAACTTGAAGGGAAATGTTTCAAATGACCAACTTCCACTCAAAGTGAAACAAGACACCAACAGTGAACCCCAATGTAAACTATGAACTCTGGATAATAATGACGTGTCAACACAGGTTCATCAATTGTAACTATGTACCTACCACTCTGGCAGGGACACTGATAGTGGAAGAGGCTGTACATGTGCAGAGGTGGGGGTATATGGGAAATTTCTCTATCTTCTGCTCAGTTTTTCTGTGAGTCAGAAACTGCTCTCAAAACTAAAGTTGATTAAAAGAAACAGGACAAGAAGATGCTGCATGGCTCCTGATGTGATGTAATACCAAGGTCTAAGACATTATGCTTGTAAAGTAACTTTGTGAAAAATGTAGAACTGGAATCTAAGGAACTCTTTAATGCTAACTTCCATTATATAGGAAAAGAAAAACGACAGAGGAACATATTCAAAACCACAAAGAAGCAAAAATCCAAATCCATTATTTAGGATCTTGTATGCAAAACTGAAATGTTTCTTCGACAAGTCACAAATAATTATGAAATGGAAGTGGGTTTATTCTCCCTGATCTAGACTGATATTTAATAAACAAAGTAAAACAAAAACCACAAATATGATGGGAGGACCTTCTTTGAATTTTGACTAAAATAAATCAAATTAATTGAACAAATATGAATAGGGATTGACACGATACCATTTATTTTTAGAAATCTAACAAACACATTAAAAAACTTTCATAATAAAAAATAAGCAATTCACAGATATAACAACCAACACACTAACACTAATGGAAATAAAGAAAATTCTAGGAGTAGAAAACTCACATGTTGGTACAACAGGTGGAATCGCAGGGGGTGGTACAACAGGTGGGGGAACTGGAGGTGGCATGAAACCTACATAGGGAAAAAAAAAAGGACCAAAGATAAAATAGTATAAGAAAATTATTTGTTTTAAATCAAAGATTTCAACAACTATATATTAAATTCCACCTTTTTTATGAGATGGGGTCTCCTTACATTGCCCAAGATGGCCATGACCTCTTGGGCTGAAGTAACCCTTCTACCTCAGCCTCCTGAGTAGCTGGTGTGTGCTACCACACCCAGTGAAATTCCACATTCTTATTTTATTACTATGCCCTCATATTTGTACATCTATATTCAATTTTATTTTTATTTTATTTATTTATTTTTTGATGGTACTGGGGATTGAACCCAGGGGGATTCTACCTCCGGGCCACACCCCCGGACCTATTTTTTATTCTTTATTTTGAAATAGGGTCTCACTAAGTTGCAGAGGGCCTTACTAAGTAGCTGAGGCTGGCCGGGAACCCGGATCCTCTGGTCTCAGCCTCCCAAGTACGGGGATGACTTTTACATACACTATGTGATGTGAGCCCTAGTAAGCTAGGTAACACAGATCCCAATCAAACCACACTGTATCTGTTTACACGCTGAGGTCCCGTGACACACACTATGCTGCTATGAAAGTAAAGGCTAACAACAAGCCAGGCAATCCGTTTATGTTAGATTAAAGAACACAGGGGAGAGTCAAACACATTTAAAGATATTTGTTACGCTATATGCAATAATGTAACCAGATATGCCATTCTACTTCTTGGATACAAATGCTATTTTTTAACCATTAGATCAAAATATAGTCATTAGCTTTGGATGATATTATGTTTTGAGCACTCCAATAAACCTTAAATTTAATACTGGCTTTTAAAAATGATTTTAAAAATCAAATGAGTTTTATATATGTGTGTGTGCGTGTTTCTTTGCATTTTTTAAACAGAACCATCATTAAATTCAATTACAAACAATGATTAAAAATAAAAAATAAGCCAGGTGTGGTGGTGCAGGCTTGTATTCCCAGTACTTGGGAGGCTGAGACAGGAGGATTGCAGGTTCGAAGCCAGCCTCGGCAACTTAGCGAGGCACTCAGCAACCTAGTGAGACCCTGTTTCCACATAAGAAATAAAATCAGGCTGAGGGTGTAGCTTGGAGGTAGAATACACACACACATACACACTAAAATAAATCCACGCATGGTGGTGCATGCCTGTAATCCCAGTACCTGGAAGGCTGAGACAGGAGGATTGCAGGTTTGCACCCAACCTCAGCAATTTAGTGAGACCCTGTTTCAAAATAAAAAATAAAGTACGGCTAGGGGTATAGCTGAGATAGACGGACCCTCGGTTCGATCCCTAGTACCACACACAAAAAAGATATAACATTTTTCAACAAATAAATGATGGAAAGTGACTTTATAAAGTCTATGTGGTAAGCCAGGCGCTCTGACCCACTCCTGTAATCCCAGTACTTGGGAGGGTTAACAGGAGGATTGCAGGTTTGAGGGAAGCCTCAATGACTTAGTGAGACCCTGTTTCAAAATAAAAAAAAAAGGGCTGGGGGTGTAGCTCAGAGGTAGAATGTCCCTGGATTCAATCCCCAGTACCAAATAACAACAATAATGAAGTTCATGTGGTATAATTATTAATATAATTACTTCAAAACATCTTCTGAAATAAATTTTAATTTTCAAATCACGAATACAAAAAAAAAATTTGACAAGAGTATTCTCTTTTCCTCTCTCCCCCCACCCCTGTGGTTTGGGGGATTGAATACAGGGGTGCTCTACCACTAAACTATATCCCTATCCCCAACCCTTTTTATTTTTTTTGCGACGGTCTTGCTAAGTTGCCAAGACTGGCCTTGAACTTGCAATCCTCCTGCTTCAGGCTCCCCAGGAGCTGGGATTACGGGTGTGTACCAGCACACCCGGTGACAAGAATAATGTTGCAATGCTTAAAATACAAAAAGATAGAATCTTATTGAAATCTATGTCAATTTCGAATTACATATTAAACTGCAATTAAAATTTTCTATGTTAACCTGAAAAATATATTACAACTATTCTATGATGAATTTACTTTTTTACTCTTGTTTACAGTTTTTAATAACTGTCAATGGCTAAGAACTTAAATTGCAGAAACCAAAGTACTTCCTTTTTTAAACCATGAAAATAATTAAGCTAAATTTAAAAAAAAAATGTATATCACTTGATCCTTGTATCTCTCCCTCACTCCTCTATGCTCTATCTCTAAACTATATAAGCATTTATATATATTTAATTTTTAAGATATATGTCGATTAAGTAATATAGTTTTTAACCTTAAAACACTGAGAGAACTTTTGTTTGCTAAAAATTTATGAGGCAAAAAAAGTATTCCACATTCAATTAGCATTTTAAAATATTATTTCTAGTATCTGAATACAACACTGACTTTAGGAGGGACAATCTATAGAAATCAATGCAAACTCTCCTCTGAAAGGGTGGTAATTACAGGGAACGTTTATATATAAAAATTTCAATCTAAGTTTTATATTAAGTGTAACAATTTTAAAGGAATTTCATTTATTCTCTTTATTGGTGCTTCTGCTAGCACTGTACATTCTAAGGGTGAAAGGAAACTCTGGCCTCACTACAGACCTAGTGAAACAAAAACTCCGGTGGCCAGAGGTGGCCCAACACTCTGGGCGTTAGCATGGTCCCAAGGCTCTCATGCTGCTAAAATCTGAAATGTACTGCTTGATGGCACTTAAGCCTGGGAAAACAACTTAAATGACATTCTAAGGAGGGGTCAAATAATTAGATGAAAACTTACCAGGAGGTGGCTGTGAAGGGTTAAAACTTGCTCGTAGGAAAGGTGGTGGAGGGATGGGACTGAATCCAGGAGGAGGAACCGGCATCGACACAGGAAATGCTGGTGGCACTAAACTAACTGCAGGCACCGCTGGAGCTACTGGAATCTTTTGTGGATTAAAAAAAAATCCACTAATCAGTTTATTCACCTGCAATGATTACACCTTGGGACAATGAAAGGTAAACTGCGCACACACTCTTTGTGAGAGAACCTACTTATGGTAAAAGCAAGGCAGTATTATTATTCAACAGCCAGTTGGAGATTGTGGAATCTTTCTTACATTCAAATGATGTAAAGTAAAGACCACCTCACTGAATACTTGAATATCAGGCTCAATTTTCAACTGCCATCTCCCACTAGGTTTAGTAATACCTACCTATGTTACACCACCATTAGGAAGCATGACAGTAACAGCTTTCAAATGGCCTCAAAATTTTCAAAAATCTACTTTCTAAGGCCCGCATAAATATTCTTTACTCATTCTAGGTACACGAAAATATACCAAATCTGCAGCACAGCTTTACCTCTCCTGAATTTTACATTACATCAACTGTATTCAACATCTCAATTTCGTTGTCTAAACGTCGCTTGATACTCAACAAGTGCAACACAATGAATTCCCAATCATCCTTCCCAAATGAACTCTTCCCAGTCTTTCTGATGCTTAGATAATGGTAACTCCATCTTTCCAATTTCTTGCCTCAGCTTTTTCTCACAACTCTGAATCCAATACTTCTACGAAGTCCTGCTGGCCCTACCTTCAAAACATCTGAACACTTCACATTATTTTCACAACTAGCCATCTGTTCTGAGCCACCATCATCTCTCACCTGCGCTGCTACAACTGTTTTATTAGCTCATCTTCCTACTTTGGTCAATGATCACTATAGCCTATTCTCAAAATAGCAGCCAGTGCAATCCTTTAGAACTGTCAAATCAGATCAAGTCATTCCTCTGCTCAGAATCCTCCACCCATGCATCTCATTCAGAATGAAAACCAAAGTCTTGGAGAGATTTAGTTTCAACTAATTTGCTTTAGCCACTACAGCTCCGCTATTTCTGGAACACACCACGCATGTTACTGGCCCCGGGCCTTCACACGGGTGGCTCCCCTTTGCCTGCAATGCTCTTCCTCAGACAGACACAGGGCTCATTCCCTCAGCATTTTTAAGTTGTTGCTCAAACGTCACATTCTCAATTAGGTATAGAATGACCATTACATTTGAAACTGTGAGCACCTACCCAGACACTCCTAAACAGTCTCAGGCTGTCTTTTTCCTTCCATAGGATTACACTTATTTTACATTTTCTTTCTCCCCTGTTGAATGAAAGCCCCATAAGGCCAGGCATTTGGGTTTTCTTACTGATGTAGTCCTAATCCCAGGGACCCAGAAAGTGCATGTCTCGGAGCCAGCACGCAATGGTATTTGTTCAATAGACATATTTAAAAAGGAATAACGCCATTCCTTAAAGAAAAAGCTTTAAATGTTTAACTAAACTCATTAAAACAACTTATTATTGCATCAATTTGATTTCTTAAAAAAACAAATCTAAAGAAAATAATCATGCAAGTTTGCAGAGGCAGTATTTCCATATTCACCTTTGTTTTCAACTTCATGTGTTTAGTACAATGATACCACAGCACTAGCTAAGTTTTATTTTCCTTTTTAAAGAGATTTAAAAGGGTTTTTTCCTGACACTAATGACAAGTATTCATTTTAATCTGGACAATTTCCTCCAAATTTTTATAAAGTAAATACATGAGTAAAAACAGAAATGTAAAACAACACATTAAAAATTAGAAAAATAAAAACCACCCAGCACTAACCTGCAACATGGCAACAGGTGGAGGGAAAACCTCTGCCTGGGTTGTGACCACTGTCTCCTTTTCAACTGGAGTTGGACTCTGAGTTGTCTGGACCGTCTCTTTAATGGGTTCTGAACTTTTCACAGTTTCCCATTCTAAACAAAATATTTGAAATTGATTTCCTTTGGATAGATACAACCTTTAGTTTTTCCTATGTATACATTTTACATCATATGTAAATCCTTAATCTACTTTGGCAAATTTTTAAGAAATAGCCACAATTTTGGTGCCACCCTATATTTCTGCCCAGATAAATCTGATTAAGATACTAAAGATTCCAAAAAACGATCACGCGAGACACAAATGAAAGAAACTAAAATATTTGGTCTAAAGAAAACACTTAGAACAGATGTAATAGAAATATATCTCAAAGACTGCTGGATGAAAGAAAACCCACCCTTATTCTATATTTTACCAACAAAGAAAGTATTAATACAGAAAAATCCTCCTGAAAAATACAGCAATGCAAAAAAATAGAACAAAGAGGCTCTAGTGGGTACTCCCATAGCTCTCCGTCTCACTCAGACTAAAGATCCAGTAAGACTAATAAGACTTTGCCCCTCTGTACCTCTCTGTCTTTGTCTCTTCTCATTCCTCACTCACTCTGCTCAAGATAGTCTCCAAATTTTTAATATAGACATTGCAACTTCTGTTCACATGACTGAATGCTCTTTCCCCACATGGCTGCATGTCTCACTCCTTTACTCCTTTAAATAATACTCACCAACAGACCTACAACCACTTACACACTGCAGTACCTCCACACCCACACCACTCATCTCCCTTCCCTGCTTTTTCTTCTTATAACTTATCAACACAGAAATAATAGGATAGTTTATTTTGTGGTGTATTATCTATCTCTATTAGAACATGGGTTAACAAACTTTTATACTCTCTGGTCCAACTATTCAACTGATGTTGCAATATTAAAAAAAAAAAAGCCAGCCAGGCATGGTGACGCACGCTTGTAATCCTAGTACTTGGGAGGCTGAGACTGGAGGATCACAGGTTCAAGGACAGCCTCAGCAATTTAGTGAGGCTCTTATCAACTTAGTGAGACCCTGTTTCCAAATAAGAAATAAAATTGGTCTAGGGATGTAGCTCAGATGCAGAACTTCCCTGGGTTCAATCCCCAGTACTGCAAAATAAAACAAGACAAAACCCAGCCCCATGAAATAGGCAGACAGTGTGCTCTCTATCAACAAAACCTTTTCTGCAGAGTAGGACACTGGCAGGATCGGACCCATGAGCTGTATAGGTTGTTGACCCTGAGCTACACTCCATGTGAAGGATAATTTTTTTAATTTGTCTCTCTGCTATAATTCTAGTTTCTAAAATTAGGCCTGGCACACATTAGAAACTAAAATATTTGTTCAAAGAATGTCCAAAAGAAGAAGCCATAGGGGGTAGGGGTGACTGGCATGAAGAAAAAAAAACTGGTATTTTTTTTATTTTGGTGGTGCTTGGGGTCAAACCCAGGGCCTTGTACATGCTAAGCATATACTCTACCACTGAGCTAAACGCCAGCCCGAAGAAAACTGGAAAAAAAAAGGTTTAAAAACATTTGCCTTGGCCGAGAGAGCTAAGATATAAAGAAATAAGGTACATATCATATTTCAGTTCTTTCCAAAATATCAATTTTAATATTTGTTTCTGGTTATAACTGATAATCAACTTGTGAATTTATAACTGGAATCTTTCTTAAAAAGATAAATTTTAAAGAGCAAGCCAGATGATCATTTGGTTGTAAGTATTCTAGAAGGCATTATGACATTGTATAAATCTGAATTAGAGCTTTTTATAGCAAGATTCTATTCCTGGTCTTCCCAACACAACACTACTGAAAAGGTTCTCAAAGATTCATAATCTGGAAAGGTTCTCAAAGATTCTCGAATCCTTAGTTCTCACTTAAATTCAAGGAATAAGAAATAGTTCAAAAAGCCTCCATGTTCCCAGGTCTCTTAAATATAAAAAAATTAAAAGACATACATGAAAAATGCTATATTTATAGACTTCTAGTCTTTTCTACGTTATACCTTGAGAACTATGAAATAGAACCCATTAAACAAACATATACATTGGACTTAGTAGTGTTTCTCTTTTGGGGGAGATGAATCAGGACATAAACACACTTTATTCACCCCAAACTCATTTCAATTACAACCTTCTAAACATACTTGTTACACAATAAAACAACATTAGGGTTCTTACCGGTGTTTACGGTTTCCTGGTCGATCATGCCTCCTTCTGCGAAACCATCCAGGTCATCCACTTTAACTTTTTCCCATGGTATATATGTAACTCCAAGATCCACATCCCAGAATTGTTTGTATTCTGTTTTTACACCTTTGTTTAAAGCCCAAGCAATCTAGTAGGAATGGGGAGAGGAAAAAAGGAAGCTCTTATTACATTGGAACAACAATATGTACACTGTAACGGCAATGTAAAAAGTTCAATATTACATTTAAACAATGTTAATACAACAAATAAAATTAAGTGTGCTTGTTTTAAATCTGTATGAAACAGTACTTACAATGTGAGATTTATTTCCACTTCTCAAAGTAAATCTAAAAAGGATATATTTCCAGAGATTATCGAAATCTAGTTTTCACCATAAAAATGTTTAAAATTTATATTAGCAATAATCAGGATAATTAGGAAAATTTAAACATAGCCTTGCACACCTCAGGAAAGACCAGTAACACGGGTGTGTGTGTGTGTGTGTGTTACTAGGGATGGAACAAAGGGGCATTCTACCTCCGAGCTACATCTCTAGCCTATTTTTTTATTTTTATTTTGAAACAGGGTCTCTCTAGATTGATGAGAGTCTCACTACTTGCTGAGACTGTCCTTGAACCTGCGATCCTCTTGTCTCAGCCTCTCAAGTTTCTGGAATTACAGGCCTGCGCAACCACGCCAGGCTCCAGCAATACTTTAGTTTACAGAGAAGCTTTTTGCCATGAAATAACAAAAAAATGAGCATTCATTAGCTCTCCTGAAAATAGTAAAAGTTTTCAATTCAAACCACAACTGATGGAATAAATTCTCTGTAAACAGCAGAAATAAAATTGTGAATTAATCTCAGAAAGTAATGGAAAACTACTTAAATTCTCAATTTAAAAGACAAAAAAAGGCCGGGCATGGTGGCGCACGCTTGTAATCCCAGTACTTTGGGAGGCGGAGACCGGAGGATCCAGGTTCAAGGCCAGCCTCAGCTCTCTCGCTCTCTCGCTCTCTCTCCCTTTCTCCTTCTCTCTCTCTCTCTCTCTCTCTCTCTCTCTACTTAGTGAGGCCCTCCGCAACTT
>PVJS01019762.1:0-12446 GCA_004027185.1 Glis glis
GAATTTTGTATTTAGACATGAGTCCTATCACCAAGATATCTCATTATACATATACAAATATTCCAAAATATGAACTCTAAACCCTTCTGGTCCCAAGCATTTTTTTTTATTGGTGCATTGTAATCATACATGTTGATGGGTTTCAGGGTGGTAGAAGTATACATGCACACATTGGTCAATTAGCCCTCCCCCAATTACCACTCCCTTCACTCCCCCTTCCCTCCCCCTTCCCTCCTTCTCCTGCTCAGCATCGTAGTTGACTTTGATATATTTGTGTATGTATATCCTGTGCATTAGGGTGTTTCCCTCTTCCCCCTTCCCATCTCCCTCAATTAGATCGCCTTCTTTACTCATCTAAGGTTTTCTCCATCTTTGTCTGGAGTCCCTCCTACGCCCTATTCTCCCTAGCTTTGGCACATTAGGGGGAACATCTGACTTTTCACTTTTTGTGACTGACTAATCTCACTAAAGCATAATGTTCTCTAATTCCATCCATTTCCCTGCAAATAACGTAATTTTGTTCTTCTCGATGGCTGCATAAAATTCCATTGTGTACATATTCCTTAGTTTTGTAATCTATTCATCTGTTGGTGGACATCTTGGCTGGTTCCATAGTTTGGCAATTGTGAATTGTGCAGCTATAAATATAGATACACATGCATTAGTCTGGTAATTTGGTTTCCATTCTTTTGGGTAGATACCTAGAAGTGGTATTGCTGGGTCATATGGTAGGTTCATTCTCAGTCTTCTGAGGATCCTCCACACTGTTTTCCAAAGTGGTTGCACTAATTTGCAATCCCACCAACAGTGTATTAGAGTTCCTACTTCTCCACATCCTCACCAGCATTTGTTATTGTTTGTGTTTTTAATGATTGCCATTCTAATTGGGGTTAGGTGAAATCTGAGGATAGTTTTGATTTGCATCTCTGTGATTGCTAATGATGTTGAACATTTTTTCATACATTTATTGGTCATTTGTATTTTTCTTTTGTAAAGTGCCTATTTAGTTCACTTGCCCATTTTTTGATTGGGTTGTTTGCATTTTTAGTGATGAATTTCTTGAGTTCTGTGTATATTCTAGTTATTAGTCATCTATCAGAGGAGTAGCAAAAATCTTCTCCCATTCTGTCAGCTGCCTGTTGAGGTTCTTGATAGTTTCCTTTTCTGTGCAGAAGCTCTTCAGTTTAATGCAATCCCACGTATTGATCCTCTTTTTAACTTCTTGTGCCTTAGGGGTCTTGTTGAAGAAGTTTTTGCCTGTGCCTATGTGTTGAAGAGTTGGACCTATGCCCTCTTCAAGTACCTGCAAGGCCTTTGGCCTAATTTCCAGGTTTTTGATCCATCTTGAATTGACTCTTGTACAAGGGAGAAGGTGGGGTTTATTTCCATTTTTCTGCATGCGGTTAGCCAGTTTCGCCAACACCATTTATTGAAGAGGCTGTCTTTTTCCCAATGTATGTTTTTGGCTCCTTTGTCAAAAATCAATTGGCTGAAAGTGTGTGGATTTGTTTCTGAGTCTTCTATTCTGCTCCATTGTTCTATGTGTCTGCTTTTGTGCCAATACCATGCTGTTTTTATTACTATGGCTCTGTAGTATAGTTTGAAATCAGGTATTGTGATGCTTCCTGCATGGTTCTTGTTGCTGAGAACTACTTTGGCTATTCTGGGTTTTTTTGTTCCAAATGAATTTAAGGACTGATTTTTCTATGTCTGTGAAGAATGACGTTGGTAATTGAATGGGTATTGCATTGAATCTGTAGATCACTTTTGGAAGAATGGCCATTTTGATATTTATTCTGCCTACCCAAGAGCATGGACATCTTTCCATCTTCTAAGATCTTCTTCAATTTCTTTTTTCAATGTTTTATAATTTTCCTTGTAGAGGTCTTTATTCTTGGTTAGGTTGGTCCCACACATTTTGAATAAGAGATACTCCACTTATATTTCTTCTGTAATGCTTAGTGTCTTTCACAACACAACACTATCAACATTATCTTACATTATGTGGGCCTTTTTTCAACTCTACAAATTCATGATTCCAAGTTTTCTGTGGACTATGATGTTGACATTCCCTGTCCCTCTGCTGTTGTCCCTCTCCTTTCCCCTCAAAGTTAGAAAGCATGAGGATCGGTCTCTCCTGTGTTCAGAGAGCGCAGCATGGAGTCAGGCAGAGGGGGAATTCTTTCCTGATGATTTCAGTATAATCAAAGGGGCAATTATAATGCAATTATGCTTCTAGGTCATTTGCTCTTCTTTGTCTTTGTTCCACAATTCAATCCTGTAACCGCTTAGAATGGAACTTCCTTGTGCTTTTGTACTAAAAATATTAAGAAAAATGTATGCTTTTTCTTTCAGAGAAACACCCACATCTGGCATCCTGCGTGATGAGCATTTTATGATCATTGTAAGTTCAATAGAGAATGTGTGGGGGCCACAGACAAGGAGAGGGTAAAAAAAGTCATTGAGGCATTTTTATGCATGCCTCACTATTAACAGCAGCAAACGTCCATGCTAGTCATTAGCTGCTTGCTTTCACATCCATTCTCTGTTCTTCTGCTCTGTTCTGTATTGTGAGAGGCCCCATGGCCTCTGCTCCCTTTGGAAAGCCTCCATTCCCTTTCTTTGGTCCCTCCAGCCCTGGGGTTGGCTGTGCCTTCTTGCTTAGGTACTAACCAGTTTCTCTCACCATATCCTGTTTGGCTTTTCAGCTCTCCCCAGGCCTTTGTAACCATGCCTCAGTATTAAATCCTCCCTACGAATGACCTGACATGATCTCTATTTTCCTGAGTCAACCCCATCCAATGCAATGCTTAATCAAGATTTGTCACAAGCCAGGCATGGTGATGCATGCCTGTAATCCCAGTATTTGGGAGGCTGAGACATGAAGATCACATGTTCAAAACCAGTCTCAGCGACTTAGACCCTGTTTCAAAATAAAAAGGACTGGGGGTGTGGCTCAGAGGTAGTATGCCACTGCATTCAATCCCCAGTACCCCCCCACACACAAGATTTGTCACAGTAAATAAACTTTAGTTTATAAGTTACAAAATTATTTTCAAGGAAAAACATCCTATAGAGACGTCAGGTTGAACTCTGAGGAGGAAGGGGCTCTAGATGTTCTAGGATCTGTGGCTAATCACGAACTCTTGTCTGTGGTGGAACCAAGGCATATTCAATAGAAAAATTGACTACAGTGACTCAGACCCACTAGGACTTTCTTTTCCTACACAGAAAGTGTGGAGGTGAGCAATTGTTAATCCTGGTTCAGCTGCTTCACAATAGCAGGGTCTTGGGTTGGCACCTCTGTGCACCTCTCATTCTTTCTCTCCCAGTTGTGGATCAGTGCCATGATCACCTCATGTCTGTGTTCAAAGCAGAGAGGAAGACAGGACAGGGAAGGCAGTGATGCTAGCTACATCTGTGGTTTTTATCAGGAAAGTAAAACCATTATAGTAGATTCTTCCTTATGTCCCCTTGGTCAAAACTGGATCACAAAGTCAACTGTAGCAACAAGGGAAGCTGGGAAAGTGGGGGACAGGAGTGTCATGGCTGATACGGGAACAGAGAAGTGGTATCAATAATTCCTCCTTTGCTTTAATTCTGTCCCAGGATTCCACTCTCTCTTTATGTTCTATATGTAAACTCTAATTATATTTTCGAATTAGCACAAAACTCCAATTTTATTCTTTGCTTTATTTCTTTTCTTAGGCAAATGTAAACACTGAAGAATTTCTTTAGGCTTTTTTACTGACACCTTAGCTACCTAGCAAACATCTGCTGTCCTTGCCTTCTCCAGAGGCCTTGGTCCCAGGAAGGGTTCGTTGCTACGGTGACGAAGGCTTGTGGAGCCTGGGGGAGGGCTTTGAGCGTCTCCTGCCAGAATAGCCAAATAGCCACATGGAAGAAAGTTCTAAGCTTAGGCAGGTATCCTGAGGAAAGCAAGTTCTGTTTGGTCGTGGAATTCAGTCATTTGGATGGAAACATAAATTGAAAATTTAGGCTCTTTAATCAGGGAAAGACCTGCTGCCTACCTAATGCAAGATGTTTATGAAAAGTAACCGAGAATTAAACTAAAGCAGTCAATAATTAAAATAAGAGTTAAAAACTGATTTCCATGTCCTCCCTCACAGCCCTTTTAACTCTTCTATGAGCAGCTGTGAACCAAGCGTGATAATGGTTGCCAGATGCCATTTCTGGGTAATGTGGACTGTCTGCTACTGGGGGAGGGGGACAGGGTACATTATAAAATGTACTTCTTGTTCAAAGTTCCAGTTAAGGGGAAACTTTTTAAAAAAAATCCAATTGCTTAACAAAAACAATGGAGGAAAAAATCAATACCTCCTACATTTTGCATCCAATATAAGCAATTAGAAATATTTGTGGTTAAAACATTGGATGTTAGAGGCATTTTGGTTTCAGACCCTTACAGTTGGCACACTGGCACCATTATGGGTTCCTTGCCACGGCGCTCTAAGAAGATTGCAGGGTATGAGGGCGTAAAACTACAAGGTCCGTGTGGTCTCTTTAGACAGTTGATGTTTTTGGTAAAAAATGATCCTGCCAGCAAATGGGCCTTAGGAAGTCATGTTGTACCATTTTCCAGGTTCTTTTTTGTATTCACTGCCTCTTATGAGCCATAGGACTGAAGATAGAATTTTAGGATTAAAAGGAATCTTAGGAACTAGTTCACCCCAACTTTTGTCAACAGCCTTTTAACTGGTATCCCTACTTCTCCTCTCACCCCCACAATCCATCCTCCGCACAGCGGCCAGGGTGCTCTCTTTGAAGTGTGTATTTGATCCTGTCTGTCACCAGACATTTCTCTGTGATCTGGTCCCCATGTATCCCTCCCACTCTATCTCATATTCTTTCTCCTCCTGCTCAGCCACTTTGGATTCTTTTTCTTCCAGAAACATGCCTGTTTCATCCCACCCTAGGGTTTTCATCCAGCCTCCTACTCTGCCCTGGATGCTCTGCCCGTCACACCCCATCTTCACTTGGTGAATTCCTCTGTCACCCAGGAATCAGGGAGGCAGCTCCAGCCTGCTCCGTCTAGGGAGACCCAACTCTGCTTCCCAGCTGGGCAACCTCTTTCACTGCAGTCATGTCCCATCTTATCACTCGAAATCACACTTTTCATTTCTTATTTACTAGTTTATTTTCTAGAATGGGAGCCTGACAAGAACATGAACCTTGTCTGTGTGGTTCATTAAGGTATATTCCTGATACCCAGAATAGGAGGTAGTATGTCATAGGTTTGGTCACATCTCTGTGCAAAGAGGGATTTGCAGTCCCTGGGGGAAATCTTGGAGTCACATGGGCTTATCGCAGATTTGTCAAAAAAGAACAAAAGAGTGAAGTTCTAGAAGGGTATCTTGGATAGGTGCTGCTGTTGACACCACTGATATACCTCCTCAACTGAAAATTCAGCTGAACTACTTTCTGACAGTAGTGTCTGGGGATGGGGTGCAATCTGTTGCTAATGCTCTATTTGAACAGAAATGATAGTGAATCATTTGATGTTTTCAATAGGTGTCACCTTTGGTATTTTGGGGTGAACATTAGTTGGTTGTGTCTGAATCTCCTGTGCACTAATAGAATACATCCTTTGTTCCCTGCCTACTAACTGCCTTTAGCATGTCCCCATCACTGTGACAACTACTCAGCCATTTGCAAGTGCTCCTGAGAAGAGTAGTGGTTACTAAACCTGCTTGAAAACCTTCATTAGAAGTTATTCTATAGTGTGATATTAACCAATCATATGAAGGGATTAAGGAAAAAGTGCTTAACTGAACAAACAAAAATACATCTCCCATTATGTGTACACATACACACACACACACACACACACACACACACACATAAACAGACACTATTGGCATGCTTGTCCTGGATAAAATTTGTCTCCAAAACATCCTTATTATGGACTGTGCTCTTAGTAGTAACTACACTACATCGATTACTCTGTTGGAAGGATGAAGAAACAGATTATATTATGTTCCGCAGGCAGATGATAATGGTGATAACAGTGACCAAGAAATGGTAAAATTACTAACATTTATTATGTCAGGCACAATTCTTTTTTTTTTTTTTTTTTGCGGTACCGGGGATTGAACGCAGGGGCGTTCTACCTCCGCGCTACACCCCCGGCCCTATTTTTTTATACTTTATTTTGAAACCGGGTCTCACGAAGTTGCGGAGGACCTAACTAGGTAGAGAGAGAGAGAGAGACAGGGAGAGAGAGAGAGAGAGCTGAGGCTGGCCGCGAACCTGGATCCTCCGGTCTCTGCCTCCCAAAGTACTGGGATTACAAGCATGCGCCACCACGCCCGGCCACAATTCTTAATGAATTGTGCTTAACTTATTTAATTCTCACAGCAACCTAGTGGGTGAATATTATAACCCCACTTTATATTTAAAGAAGACCAAACATGCACAGAGAGGTGAATTAAGTCATCTGCCCCATCTGGTAAATTTTAGAACGGTGAGTCTACTGCTGCGCTGCAAGGCAGACAGTGTGAACAAAGGAAGGGGCCGGATTCAGGAGGTGACTGGGTGATGGGAAAGTCAGGAAAGAGTAAATATCCCTGTGTAGGAGCACACACCTCGCACCTCCAGCCACGTGACCATGAGAGAAATGGACTCCCTGTTGCCGAATTTTCTGACTTCTTTCCAAAAAAATGCATAATCTGCAAATTTTCTCAATTTTAAAGGGTTCACTATAGAATTCATTCTTTGACCTGAGTGCAATGCTGATTTCTGAGATAGAAGAACACAATGTTTTTGAACATGAGTTTTTCCTATCAATACAAAAAGTATAGGCTCATGTCAAAACTTAAACGCTATAGATTTCAGGTAATTAATAAGATGAGGGCATGCCAGATTTTCTCCATTCTCTTTTGGCTCCAAGAATGTTCTCTTTCTGTTTTCTCAAGTCACAAACATCTGTTTGTGACCATCCAGCTAATTGGGCCTCATTGAGTGTTCTAATGAGGGCAGCGTGAGCGAGCGAGTGGATTTAATGCCCGTGGAAATGCATGTTTCTAATTGTGTATCCGGGGAAGGTGGAAAGGTTAAAGTAATGAGCTGCTCTGGAGAGTTCTGGCCGAGAGGGAGGACTTTGTTGTTTCACATTCCATCTTTGTCATTGTCACTGAGATGTGCTCTTAGTTCCACCATGGCATCGACTGCCAAGGGGCTCTGCTATTACATTCCATTATCGTGCCATTTCTGAAGAAGGCAAGTCTGTTCGTACAGCACGATGACAGTGTGCAGGCGACCATAATTGCCCCTCTCTGCTGCACTACCCAACATCTTGTATACAGCTGTGAATGGCCGCATTAGTGCCAATTAATCTGGGGCAGGTTTATTGAAGGAGGGGATGCTGTACAGTACAAAAGAATAGTCCTCCATTTTCCAAGTGGCGTTTCTAGAGAAGGAACAGGGACTGAAAGGAGCGAGTGGTCAGAGGAGGAGGCTGTCAGTGTTATGCTGCAGTGGGGACTGGCATCTCTCAACCTTTTCACTCATTCTGTGCTCCCAAGAAAGCATGGAGGCAGGGTCTGAATCAAGGAACCTGGTTCAGAGTTTCCTTTTTTTTTTTTTTTGCAGTACCAGGGATTGAACCCAGGGGCGTTCTACCTCCGCACTACACCCTCGGCCCTATTTTTTATACTTTATTTTGAAACCGGGTCTCACGAAGTTGCAGAGGGCCTCACTAAGTAGAGAGAGAGAGAGAGAGAGAGAGAGAGAGAGAGAGAGATTGAGAGAGAGCGCGCAAGTGAGCTGAGGCTGGCCGTGAACCCGGATCCACCGGTCTCCGCCTCCCAAAGTACTGGGATTACAAGCATGCGCCACCACGCCCAGCCTGGTTCAGAGTTTCTGATCCACAGGAGTAGAGCTCAAAAAGTGTGGCTGTTTGAAGATGTTTCGAAGACCTGCTTTAGCTGAGTCACACTCAGTTAGTTTAGTAACCGTTGATGGCGAGGATGAGCAGCCATTTTAGAGATGGAGGATTTCTGTTGTAGGGAGCGGAAAATGTTCAGGCCCTGGAGGCTCAGGGTAATTTGGTGTGGTAAGATATTTATCACTGTTGATGAATATCTTACATTTTCAAACTGTCACAAAATAAATTGAATTATGACTTCTGCTTCAGAATTCAATATTCTACCTGTTAAAAAAGGAAATTTCCCTGTTACACCTACTTTCTCCTACCCTCCTCCATCATGTTTTGCTAGCCAGTATCTTCTTACATTAACACACAGAAGACTGAATATCACATTTAGATGGCTTGGGATTAAGATATAATATAAATCCTGGTGTTTGACTATACAGTTGTCCCTTAGTATCTTTGTGGGGTTGGTTCTCAGACCCCTGAAGACACCAAAATCTGAAGATGCTCAAGGGCCTCATATGAAATGGCATAGTATTTGCATATATCCTACACATATCCTCCTGTATACTTTACATCATCTCTAGATTATTTATAATACCTAATAAAATGTAAATGCTATGAAAATAGTTCATACACTATAATGTTTAGGGGTTAATAATGGGAAAAAGTCAGTATATGTTCAGTACTTTCATTTTTTGAAAAAAGTATACAACTTTTTTCAAATATTTTCCATATTCAGTTGGTTGAATTCATGAATGCAGAACCATGGGTGGGAAGGTGGGCTGCATTTTCAAACACAGGGTAAATGTAGTGAAACTCCACCACCCCTTACTTGGCTTCCATACCTGGCCTGATCTGGTCAACTCCCCAGTGCTGTCTGGGTCACATTGTGTCCCTCTCACCCTCCTTTAACCACCTTGATCATTCAGGTTCATGACCCTATTAACCTTATTTCTGCTTCAGACACTTCACACCTTCTCTTCCAAAGGGCTTCCCATTCCTAAGTCTCCTTCCTCAGTTTAACTTTTCCCTTCTTTAACTTCTCCCTTGTTTTGACAGTAAAATAGTGACAAAAAGACATTGAAAGTGCAATTCACAAATAGTGATAATAAATAGATAACAACCTGATCTCCTCCTCCTCTGCCTCTCCTCCTCCTCCTCCTTCTTCTTCTCCTTCTTTCCTCAGAATACACCTTCCATCCTGCCTAGGGGCTACAAAGTATGAACTAACTATGGGCCAGGTTTTAGAGCCAGCCCAAGCTGTCTGGGTTTGCATCCAGCTCTGCCATTTCTTAGCTCTATGACTTTGGGCAAGTCACATAATTCTGGCTTTCCTTGCTGTAAAATTAAAATAGTTTTATTTACATGGAAAATTGTATCTTCAGAGTTTTCGTAGGAATTAAATAGGATTAACTGAGGTTCATGCATGTAAAGCTTAGTGTCTAGGACAACTTTAAGCAATGCTCGTTATTATTATTGTTAATATTATTATTAGGTTTATCTGTAGAACTATCTTCCTGGTTAGCTTTTAGCCCTGTGAAGGCTAGAGTGTAAGTAGCATTGACATTAAATGTGAATAAACTTCACATGCCAGGCATTCAAAATATATCTTAGTTGGTTGATTACATGGTGCTTCTTTTAGTGTGAGGCAAACTATTTTTTCCACATGAAAGGTTCATTTTGTTCATAGTAAGAGGGATGTCATAGAGACAATGATCAGACAGAGGTAATAATCTAACTTGTGTAATACAGAAGACAGACTTTTGCCCAGGATATTCACTTACATCAAACCAAAACCAGTTTATGGACACAAGAAATACACCACTGAGCTGGGCATGGTGGTGCACACCTGTAATTTCAGTACTTGGGAAGCTGAGACAGGAGAATTGCAGGTTCGAAGCCAGCCTCTACAATTTAGCAAGGCTGTCAGCAACTTAGTGAGACCTATTTCTAAATAAAAAAAATAGGGGTTGGGGTGCAGCTTGGAGGTAGAATGCCTCTGAATTCAATCCCCAGTACCACAAAAGAAAAAAAAGAAGAAGAAAAAAGAAATACACTACCGAATTCTTTCTGATTTTGAATGTGCACTCCTGTGGTTTTTCAAGCCTGTTGACATGTCGGTCCTTTCGCTCTGGCATGACGTCCTTCTTCTCAAGCTCCTTGGAGTGGTGGAAGGGTGGAATGGGGTGGAGCTTTCAACAAACTCAAAGCATGTCCACTTAAAATGTTCACCACTCTATATTAATATTAATATATTAATATTATTCAGAATATGCAGAATTACCCAAACATCAACGAAAATGATCCATCTTTCTTACTTTAAAAAGCCAGGGGTGTTTCTGACACAGAAGCAAAGTGCACTGGCAAAGCCATTTGATGAGCCCGACAGTGACCTCCCGGGAGGGAGAAGTTTCTCTAGCATGCCGGACAGGCAAGTTGAGCCTTTTGAGAACATTTCAGTGGCTTCCTTACTCATTGGTCCGTCACTTAAACCCACAAGCTATCTCGTTCAGTTTGCTAGATTTTCATTTCCCACTTTCCACCCAAGGGAAGGAGGATGATGGTATTAACCTTTCCTGCCCTGCAGGTGAGCTTGCTTTTCCTTTAAGCAACAGACCAGGATGTCAAAGTCAGAGTGCAGAGGTAGGGCCTGCATAACAAAAAGGCCCTGCACGCACCTGTGGGCAGGGTAGGGAGGGAGAGGAAAAATAGGAATGGAAACATGAAGAAGACACAGGAAAGAAAATAGGGGGAAAAGTGTTTGCTTCAAGTACCAAACCACAGATGTGGCTCTGTAGATTTTTTTCAAGTAGTAAAATGTGGTTATTAAAACACAGGCCTGGCTAGGCATAGTGGCACACGCTTGTGATCATAGTACTTGGGAGGCTGAGACAGGAGGATCCCAGGTTCAAGTCAGGCTTCAGCAACAGAGGGAGACTCTCATAAAGTTAGTGAGTACCTGTTTCAAAACAAACAACAAAACAAAACAGGGCTGGGGGTCTAGGTCAGAGGTAGAATGCCCCTAGGTTCAATCCATAGTACTAAACAAACCTAGGCCCAGCAGGAGCCTGTGTTTGGATGCAAGCCCCATTTCTTACTGGCTGGGTAACATAGGGCAAGTTACTCTCTTTGTGCCTTAGTTTCTTCACAGTAAAATGAGGCCAATAAAAATGATCTTCCTCCAGGAAACTGCTGTGTGGAAGCGTGCACCACTACCTACTCCTTGGTCACCAGCAGTGACCTTTCCAGGGTCAAGTAGACACCCCAAGTCCTCTGCAATAAGCACAGGGTGGTATGCTATGGGGAGCCCTGGTGTTTTTCAGTGTACATGATAGCCTTGCTGGTGTGCAGCACATCCTTACTCTGTAGGGTTGCCGTGGCGACTGAACCCATGGTCATACCTGCAGCTCTTTGCATGGTCCCTGGAGCACATGCAGTCAGTGTCTGTGCTCACATGCCTGCTGCTGCCTTTCCCTTTCTCCTTGACACCCAGCCCTCTGATGGGCATGGCACCGAGAGCATGCTTGTTCATGGGTGGTGCTTTTTCAGTCATCTTTTAACCAAGTTAAGTTTGCTCTTCACCTGGGAGCTTTCTGTCCCACTGTCTTAGTCCTTTCAGGAACCAAATAGCTTCAACAGGTAATCTATAACAACAGAAATGTATTGCTCACGGTTCTGGAGGATGGAAAGTGCCAGATCAAGGTGTCAGTTTCTCCATTTTCTTTCCAGAACTGTTATTATTTGGGCATGGGATACTGGGACTTTTTATTACCTTATATTTTTCACCCCATTATCTTCTTATTGTCTTTTTTGCTCTCCTTTCTGTGATATTCTGTCAAATTTGTTTTCCAACCCATTCACTGAAGATTTTTACATATACTATCTTCTTTCTAATTTCTTTGAGCTTTATAAAAAGTATTCTCTGACTTTTTAACATTATACTATCCTTGTTTCATGGATGCACTCTTATCTTTCTCAGGCTGTTATTTATAACATCTTTATTTAGCAGTAACTAACTGAATAAATTTTCTTTTCTTGCATTGCCTTTTGCCTCCATGTGATTTTTAAATCTTTACTTATTTAGCCTTCCTGTTTTTCATGTCTTTCTCTTCATGTTTAAGAGCAGGGCACTACAGAGCTAACTGTAAAATCCACACATGGAGCCGAAGCCAACTGTGGGCTGAAATCAAGGGGATCTGCCGGGTGCTTTCAGTGGGGCAGGGCCAAGGCCAATATCTTTGGGCCATTTCCTTTGGGCTATTCAGATTCTCTAGAAAAGGATGTTACGATACCATATAGGGAGAAACAGCAGATTTCTGGAATGCAAATGAGGAAAAAGAGCTGGAGAGCAGATGCTCTTAATAATGTTTTTACTTGACTACTTTCCCCATCATTATCTGGGCCCCCATCATTATCTGGGCCTGGTGATTTGCTAAGAGACCTTGTTTACCTCCTATAGAAGATAAACTTTTGTTTTCTGCCATGGAAAGGAGAGCAGTCACCTGGTTCTTGGTATTGGAGGAGGTATTTGGAGATACCAGGCAGATTGTCA